>BQNB010073229.1:0-27219 GCA_026074375.1 Tanacetum coccineum
TTATTTATTAATACTAAGGATTTATAACTTGCATCCTTTTTATTCACCAACTATATTTTTTCTTTTTCATCATTTTTTTCATTTTTTATTATTATTATTTATTTTTTTATTATTTTCATTTTTACTAATAACACATTATTTTTGCAAATAGAAAAATTTCGTTTTAGAAAACCAAAGTATAAACTTGAACCAAAATTCTTATTTACAAATGATTAGCTATTATCATCGATAAAGTTTTTTCCCTGAATATGTTGATTAAACTTTTAAGAGTAAAACTCTAATTTGTAAAAATTAAAGAGAACACGTAATATTAATCATTTTAAGAACTTCGGGGAAGAAAAACCACAAGTTATTTTTATAAGCCTTTAAGTTTTCCAAATAAACCTTGTTTAGCATCCTAATTCGTAATTAACACTATCATCTCTTATTCTTTGCAATTTAAAATCTCTAATAAAGAAATTCGCAAATACTTAGCCTATATAAAATCCAACTCGGCATATTTAAAATCTACTTGAGATTAGCACAAGTCTTCATTTACTAATGATTTCAAGTCTAGCATGTTTAAAGTCTACATGAGACTAGCACAAACTATCATCATTAATTGTTAAGGGAGAAAGCTAGAACTCAACACGTTCGATCGGGTCAAAAATTACTTCTTATTCTCACCAACGGAAAACCTACATTCGTGTCTTAACACTTATAATTTTTTTTTCAACTACTAATATATTTTTTCATTTTTTCCTACAAATAAAAACTTAAAAATTTAAAATTTTTGCTATTTTTGTGGGAAAACGGGTACGCGAGAACAAAACAATAAGCAAGCAACATCAAATCGATAGATTCCCTCCCCAAACTAAAACGAAACATTGTCCTCAATGTTTAAGGCGGGTCTCTACGTAAATCTAAGCCGTTTATTAATTATGCAAAGATAAACGTGAATCGATAATGATGAAAGGATATCGGATTTCCCCAAACTAAATTCAAACAAAGGCTAGGAAGCTCGAGTGATCCGGGACACAACACCGAACACGAGAGGCTTCAAAAATTTGTTGGTTCAATCCTACAAAAATCACAACAAACAACAAACACAAAGAACGGAAAAAGCTAGCCTCAACACATCACAACACATTATTTATTAGAAAATAGAAAGAAGAAAGAAAAGGATAAGCATGGGGTGAACTCCCACGAAGCGGCTTGTTTTTGTTCACCGAGTCGCAAGCTCGACTCGATCCCTGAATTTATTTGTCCTTAGGGAAAGTTTGGAGATCCGGGATAACCAACGGTGGCATATCCCCTCCAAAATAATGTTTGAGACGGTGGCAATTCACTTTGAAATTTGAGCCATCGGGGTGAGATAATTTGGCAGTGCCATATGGAAAAACTTCGGTTATAGTGAAAGGGCCGGACCAACGGGACTTAAGCTTACCGGAGAAAATCTTCAATCGGGAGTTAAAGAGGAGGACTCGATCACCAACGTTAAAAACGCGGTTTTTGATCTTAGCGTCATGAATTCTCTTAGTTTTCTCCTTGTAGATTAAAGAATTTTCGTAAGCTTGATCACGGAGCTCATGAAGTTCATTAAGCTGGAGCTTTCGATGATCACCCGCGGTTCAAATCACTGGTTGGAATTAAATCATCTAGTCACAGAGGAATTATCGATCTCTTCTCTGATGGGGGTCACTATCCTCAAACGGGGATAGGAGATAGGGGAAGAGATTTGATAATTTGATATCGGTTTTGCGCTAATGAAAATTTTCCTGTGACCGAGAAGTTTGAAATCATCACAAAGCAAAAGTCATATGATTATATATTAATCATGTTCACGAACAATCCTTAAGGATGTGTTTTATAAGTTCACGACAAATCTCTGGAGAAAGAGGATCACTCCTTGGAGAAAAAGTTATTGAAGTATTATGAATGGATTCATCTTGTTTTGGTTCATGATTGGAAATCACTTCGGGAGCGAGATTATGGGTGGTATCATCACTAAGTAGATTGTTAAGAAAAATTACGTCTCCTTTTGAATCGAAATAACCTTCCTCAAAATTAGAAGAAACTTCCATGGTTAGAAAATCATCGATTTCATCAATAACGTCTTCTGGAGAACGAAAAATCTTCACTTATCGGTTAATGGTTTTTGTGTTAGTTAAAACTGGCTCATCTAAAACGTTGGAGTTCTTGTTTACGACATCTTCATCCATCTCGTTAAAGAGAGGATTTTCGTTGCTAGAGGTGAAGTTAATATCAAATTCGAAAAGAGGGTTTGAATAAACTTGAAAATTTTCTACATGAACGTCTTTTTTAAGAAGAGTGAGTTCATCGACGAACTCCTTAAGAATTTTGCTTGTCTTCACCGGAGAAGAACTAGGAGGAAGAGCATCGGAATGATTAGTGGTACTGCTACTAAATGGCTCATCTTTCGAAAAATCATGATTGGAAATAGCGTGAGCAAATTGCTTATTCTTGCTTTTCTCAGATTTTTCAGTATAACGACAAGTTCAATCGCTTCCTACTCTTAAAGTTAATTTTTCCTCATATAGATCAATGAGAGCTTTTTCGCGATGGGTGCGATGGAAAGGTTTCATCCCTAAAATAATAGGCACTCTGGGTCTGGTTCAAAATTAACACTACAAAATCAACAGAAAAGTGAAACCATCAACTCTTAACTACAACATCCTTGGCTTTCTCCCATTTGGGTGGGTTTAATGGAACGATTGCAAAGGCTCGAGTGTCATTCGAGTGGTTTCAAAGCTAAAAGACCTAGTTTTCTTGTAGATAGATGAGGTAAAAGATTTATGCTAGGCTCCGGAATCGACTAAAGATTAGTCCTTTCAAGTTTCTTTTAGGCACACGGAATAAGAAATTTTTCAGGTCTTCGAGCTTCTTGGGAAATTTGTTTCGTTCATGTTGATGCAGAAAACATTCAGCATTTACGATCGGATTAATGGCGTTCTCCTGAGTTTCTCTTTGTTCCTTCTGCAACGAAGCTAACCTTTTGTTGAACTTTGGCATTTCGACGAGAGCATCTTTCTATCACAATCTCTAACGGAGTTGTTTGAACATCTTCACAGGAACTACTTATGTTGAGCACTTGGTTTATCTTTCTACACCTACTTTCTATCTCTGTGGGGAAACAAAACCCACTATATTTGATGAAAGTTAAGTGTAGGTTGATATGAATTAGGGTCTGGAGAATTAGGCTCTGAAATAGTTTTCTTAGCCATTGGTTTTGGAATTTCAATAAAAATGGAACTTGATTTCACGGAGGTGGGACTTGTGGGTATTTTCTGAAACTGGGGTTTTTGCACTTTGTCCATTGATGTCTCCGGGTTTTGTTCGGGTTCCTTTAGAGGAATAGAAACAACGGGTGTAGGAACAAGAGGAGTCGAAGGTCCTTCACAAGTTTTACCACTTCGTGTGGTAATAGCATTGACATGCTCATGAGGGTTAGTTACGGTTTGACTTGGTAGAGTTCCTGAATTCGATGACGAAGAGGTGTTGGAAGTTATGAACTTAGAAAGCATTTTCGTTAAATTTGTCATTTGGTTTTGTAAACCTTGGCCTGATTTGCTATTCCTAATACAACTTCATTAGCCTTGACATAATTCTCGAAATCGGTCTTTTGGAAAACCCCTTGCATTTGTTATGGAGGAGCTTGAATTAATATGGTGGTTGATTAGACGGAAGGTTGGTTAATCTTGTACTTGGTTGATTCTTACGGTTTGATTAAAATTGGTTCCTCAATTTTGGTTGAAAATTTATTTTACTTGATTTGGTTTGAAAACGGTTTTGATGTTTTGATCGGAGAGAATAATAAAAAAAAAAAAAAAAAAACAAAAAAATAATTAGGAAAAAAACGAAAAAAAAAAAATAAAAACCCAAAAAAAAAGAAAAAAAAAAAAAAATAAAAAAAATACCCCTTACGAAAAAAAAATAAAGAAAAATAAAAGAAAAAAAAATAAAATAAAAAAAAAAAACAAAAAAAACAAAAAAAAAAAAAAAAATGAAAAATATAGAAAAAAAGATAAAAAAAAAAAAAAAAAAAAAAAAAAATAAAGTCGGAAAACAATAAAAACCGTAAAACTAAGAAAAAAAAAAAATAAAAAGATAAAAAACTATTTTTGCCGACAAAAAAAAAGCTATGAGCAAAAAAAAAAAAAAAAAAAATAAATACAAAAAAAAAAAAAATAAATAAAAAAATAAAATGAAAAAAAAAAAAAAAAAAAAAAATATAAAAAAAAAAAAGATTGAAAAGTTACTAATGAACTTGGAAAAAAAAAAAAATAAAAAAAAAAAAAAAAATGAAAAAAAAAAAAAAAGCTGTAAAATCGACAAAAATAAAAAAAAATAAAAAAAAAACCCGACTTGTCGGCAAAAAAATAAAAAAAAAAAAAAAGAAAAAAGAAAAAAAAAAAACAAAAAAAGGAAAAAATGTAATTGAAATAAAAAAAAAAAAAAAAAATAAAAAACCTTCGAAAGAAAAAAAAACAAATAATACAAAAAAAATTGAAAAAAAAAAAAAATTTAGTAAAAATTATAGAAACAAAATTTGGAAAAAAAAAAAAAAAAAAAAAAAAAAAAAAAAAAAAAAAAAAAAAAAAAAAAAAAAAAAACAAAAAAAAAAAAAAAAAAAAAAAAAAAAAATATAAAAAAAATAACCACGGGAAAAAATAAAAAAAAAAAAAGAAAAATTAAAAAACAACAAAAAAAAAACAAAAAAAAAAAAAAAAAAAAAAAAAAAAAAAAAAAAAAAAAAAAAAAACTAAAAAAAAAAAAAAAAAAAAAAATCTTAAGGAAAAACTCAATGAAAACTTTGAAAATAAAAAAATAAAAATAAAAAAAAAAAAAAGCGATAAAATTAAAAAAATATAAAATCTTTTTTAATAAAACGAAAAAAAAAAAAAAAAAAAATTTAAGAAAATAAAATTTGCAAATTAAAACAGACCGAAAAAATTGCAAAGAAAAAAAAAAATAAAAAAACCTAGCGATAATAAAAATAACTATAAAAAAAAATAAAAAAAATATAAAAAAAAAAAAAAAAATAAAAGAAAAAAAATAAGATAATAGACAAAAAAAATATAATAAAAAGAAAAACCAGGTGGTCGGATTTGGTTTGTGCAAACATCGGAGGTAGAATTGGAATTTCCTTGATTAAATTAGCTGCAGCTGTTGTGAAACGTATCTTGAATGTTGTCTTGATAAACATTTGCATCGATGGTAGACAGATTTTTTATAAGAATGAGCACCTTCACAAGTTACATAACTCTGCTCGACCGCTTTTACAGATGCGGAAGCTTGGGCTTTTTGTTTGTCGATAAGCATAGTTTTCATCAAATTCTTAAGTCCAGACACTTCGGTTGTAAGAGCAGCAACATCTGGTGAAATTCCTAGAGTAGATGAATTCGAACTCACTTTGGCAACGACTGCCTTGTTTCTTGAATTACGGACCTTGGATTTACTTTCGATAATTCTCAAGCATTCACGAGGCATCTTATCTAAAAAGTTTCCACCCGCCATAGAATTCAATAAGTCTTGATCATTAGCATTCAAAGCATTGTAAAACGTATCCAATTGATGTAATTCTAAAAATCCGTGATGTGGGCATGCTCGAAGAAGGTCATTAAATCGATCCCAAGCCTCATAAAATGATTCATCAAATCTTTGTTGAAATCTCGTGATTTCGTTACGAAGATTTGTCGTTTTTAAGGAGGAAAGAATTGATTAATGAATTAGTTAACGAGATCATCCTATGTCAAATCGATCGAGAAGGTTCTTTTTTAGCCAAATCCAGGCTGATGAATCCTTCAAGAGAAAAACGGAAAAAGCATATAGCTTAATTGGATCGTGCTCGGGGACTGTTAAGGGTAATCTAATTGTTGAAGAGTATAATCTTTATTGAATTAACGGTATGTTAGTGTTGTGAGCACGTGGATCCTCTTTATCAGGTCCGAAAACTGTTTCGTTTTAAAAAAATTGTATCAAACCTGCTTTAACTCAAAGTTAGCATTAATTTCGGGATATTAACAATTGCATCCTCGGTACCTTGGTGGGGGCTTGGAGCAAGTGTGCAATAGTCCGGATATCAGTCCCATCGGGAACCACTAGGGGAGGATTATCAAAAGGTTCTTCTTAAATGAAATGGATGCATGATATGTGTTTAATTACATAATACCATTTTCATTTAAAACTGAACTTTAAAAGAATAAAAAACATACCAAAAAATACATTTTATTTGTCATGTATGCTTTTGTATTGTGCAGGGACGGATATCTCAAAAAGACGAAAAACCAAGCAAAATCGAAAAAAGGGACACGAGATGGAAAAAGTGTGTGAAAACGAAGCAAATCAAAGTATAATGTAAACTCCGAGATAGAAAAATAAAGCAGAGAAAAATATAACTTGAGGGGTCAAAAATGCCAAACCCCTAAATTATTTTAAGGAAAACAAAGACAAGGGTGATAATGCAATTGGAATAGTTCATTTATCAAAGATAAGAAAGGAAAAAAAGAAAATAATGAAAAAGAAGAAAAGATGTGGAGGGGCCTTTCTTGTACAAAATCCAAACATTCCCTTAATCATCTTCAACCTCCCTTTGCCAACCCAACTTTTATAACCTTTCTCCCGCCAAATTACCTAAAACCGCACCCTGTTTTGCTGCCCATACTTCTCCCCTGCAAAATCACTCAACACCCCTACCAAAATCATTTTCACCCACCCTACTTTCCACCCCCCAGCTTTAATAAAAAAGTCCATGTTGGCAATCCTCTCCATTACCCAATGACTTTGATGGCTGAGATTGTCTCCAAAGAGCTCAAAAGAATTAAAGCGTTGGGATTTGCTTTTGTCTCTCCTCACACAACTAGCTAACTTGGTTTTTATTCTCTCCATAGGAAATGCACAAAAGATGCATGTCCAATACTTCGGCTATAAATAGAGCTTTTTGTAAGCCTTTGAGGCATCTTAGTTTTAATCTAGTTTTTAGTTTTAATAACTTACCTTATTTTCAGTTATTTACAGCTTTTATTTCACTGCTTTGTAACACTTTCAAAATGAAATACAAGTTGAAGTTTTAAATCAAATACCAGTGTTAAGTTCTCAATCCAATATTGTTTTGTGTTCAAAGAAAGTTCTCAATACAGCTTGTTGTTAAAGCTGCCTTAATCAAGTAAATTCTAAAAATTTAAGTAGTAAAAAAGAAATCATACCATCTCACTCTCCAATTACCACAGATTTTTGTATCAGGATGATTAGCCAGATTCTGGATGGGCTTATGAACTCTTATAACTTGTTTTCTACAAGTTAGAGCTTGTAGATTGTATATTTTGCCATGTTGTGAGCTAAAGGGTGTTGTTAGTACTTGTTTCTTTTACTTTATTTATTATTGCAGACTGTTAGTTCATTGTAAACACTGTTAGTTTTAAATTTTACGCTAGGACTAAATTCATGCTTATTTGAGTGCTTATTATGGATTGAAAATTGCTTATAAGTGTTTTACTTTGTTATTTGATAATCTGTTTTTAATAATTTTGAAATAAAAATGATTTTTGGAAATGTTAAAGGCTGTTTTGAACAAGCAGTACTAACTCCAAGTTAGTACTGCTAGTTCATTTTTAGGACAGTACTAACTTCACACTAGCAGTACTAACTCTAAGTTAGTACTGGTAGTTCACTTTTTGGAACAGCACTAACTTAACACTACCAGTACTAACTCCAAGTTAGTACTGTTAGTCTTAACTGTTAGTACTGGTTGTTCAACTTAGCTTATCAGCTTATTATTTCAGCTTGTTTAAAATTTCTTTAGCCTTTTAGAGTAGATTAAGCTTATCTTAGTGTACTGTTTTCAGTAGAACTTATTTGTCTTTTCAAAATAACTTTAAGAGTTTATCAGTTTTAGTTTTCTAGCTTATTTATCATTATAGTCCATTCTGGTTGCTTATTCTTATGCTTAAGTGCTTATTTTGGGTAATTAACCTCCTGTTTTAGTTTATTTGCTTATTTTCTGTTTAATTGTGTTTTGTTAAGGCTAACAGTACTAACCTTAACTTAACAGTACTAACTTATAACTAGCAGTACTAACTCTAAGTTAGTACTGGTAGTTAATACTGTCAGTACTGTTGTTAGTACTGTTGTGTTTTTCTTGTTTAATTTAGCTTAATTGCTTTTTGAATTTGCTTATTTAGAGTTAGGTTAGCTAATTTGATTTTTCTTGAGTTTATTTAAGCTTGTTTGTGCCTTAGTGTAAAAGTTTTAAAGTGTTTTGCCTTTGATTGCTTTAACTCAATTTTTTCCAGCTTTTGTTATTTGTTATATTTTCTGTGCATTTACTTTCAGTTTTAATTCCCAATCACTCTTTGTTACATTCAAAAACCAATCATCAATCGTCTTTCGATTTTCCATCTCAGCCTCGTTGGGACATAACGACCCGGGAACACCCTATACTGCTTCCGGTTTTCTTGATCTCGCGTGATTTCGTCCCTTGGTGTATTTATGTCATATATAGATAGGTCTTAAGGGGTGAGCTCGCGCGTAGTCAATTTTTGGCGCCGCTGCCGGGGAGGTTGAAAAAGAATATCGCTACGTATTGAAAATTTGCTAGCTTATATCATTTTCTTGGTGTATATTTTTCTTCCTACAAAAATATAAAAAGTACAAAAATATTTTTCACTTTCTTTTATTAAGTATAATTATCATCTAAAAACAATAAAAGAAAAAGAAAAAAAAAATATATATATATATTGTCCAAAACAAGAAATAAAATACATGAATTGGTAAAAATACCATAATTATAATAACCATCTCTCAATTGAGGGTATTATCTTAATAACTTCCGGTGAATTATTGGTTCCAACGCGAAAACAAAAAGAATTGCAAATTACCATTGTGTATTCTTACGATATAGGGTCACACTTGAACATGTTGTACAAAAATTTTAAAGTGGGTATTAAGGAGGGTTGTTCCTAGGAACTACGACCCGAAAGGAGAAATATAGCTTCGCGCTTTTCTTCTCCTTCCGCTCACCTGGCGTTTATCTTTTTGAGAGTCTACGTGAAGTAAGTAGATTATTTGGTTTAAGTTGTCTTATTCTCATTGTCCGTTAAAATCCAATTAGTGAATAATCATTGAAAAAAAAAAACTAAAAATTAGTGTTAAATTTATCTTTTTATATTCTATTTTGTGCATGGCACTCGTTCTCAAGCCAGTAAACGTCGACATCAGCAAGTCAAATACTAACTTCTGTTGAATCATCCAATCTGAGAAACCTGTTAATCTTGATCCCATAGTTACGATGGCTGATAATCGTACTATGGAGACAAATTGTCGAAGCACCCAACGAGGGTTACCCCATGGATGCGATCGTTATTCGGAAATCTCCGCGATTAACTTTGAAGTCATGCCCTTGGTCTTCTAAATCTTGTTCAAAAGAAGCACTATTTTTTTGGAAATGCTTAAGAAGACCCTAATGCTCACATCCGTTATTTCAACAAGTTCTCTTCTAGGATGAAGATTTTTTTTTTTCCACGTACGTACCCAAATACTCGCGTTTTAAAACTTATGCTTTTCCCATTTTTCTCTCGAGTAAGGGCAGCCCGGGTATATGGCTGGATAAAGATCCCCCTCGGTCGATTGGAACATTGGGTATGATCTTGTTACGAAATTTATTTAATCAATTTCTTCCTTCCCTCTAAAACGACAATCTCAGAAATGAAATCACGAGATTTCAGCAAAAATTTGATGTGAGGACGTTCTGTGAGATTGGGATCGTTTCAATGATCTTTCTAAGGGGGATGCCCTCATCATGGAGTTTTTAATTTTTTAGAATTGCATCATCAACTCGATGCATGTCTATAATGAACTTAACTAATGTGATCAAGATTCATTGAACTTGTTGTTGGTGGTATACTTCATTAGACACAAATTGCCTCGAGATATGTTTTAAAAATCATCGAGAAGCAAGTCTAAGTACGTCACATTCATGAAACAAAGCATGTTGTTGGTAATCAATGAGTTCATGATTCTTCACCCCTGCAATCTCATAGATGTTGCTAAACTCAAAGACATGGTTTAGGGCATTGATTCTCTCGACAGAAAGAACCAAACCCAGTTTCACGCAACACGTTTAAAGCGGTTGAACAAAGTTGTGTAACTTGTGGGGGAGGTCATTTTTATCAAAACTGTCCAGCCACTAATAGCAACATGTTCCACGATAATATCCAAGAGTATGTGTCCCAAGCCACTGCGGCAAATTTCAACCAAGCTAATTCTGGTTATCGACCTCCGTATGGTCTCAAATCAATTCGAACTCCTGGGTTTTCCTCCAACTTCAGATTCCTCTTGCAAATAGTCACCCAAACAATTTCAATCGATGGAAAATAACTTCAATCAATACAGAGGAAACAATTTCAACCAAGGTCAGATTTAGCGACCTCCGGGTCAATTCAACCGGGTAGCTCATCAAGGACCTGCTCCTCAGTCACACGGGTGTCATGTGTCAAAAAACAGATTTTGACAAGATATGTCACAGCAATGATGCAGTGTTGATGAAACATGCAAAAACCAAGGTCAAAAACTGACATTCCCAAATGGCAAATTTGATGACATGCTTTCAAATTTGTTACTCTTAATAAGCTCTTCTAATTCGTGTTCTGGAAACTCTTTCCTAGTTACACTGTTACCCAACCATAAGGAGATTTAAAAGGTAGCACTACCCGAATTGGTGTTACCATCCAAGGGAAACACAGTTAATCATTACACACCGAGGTGACAAAGGACACGATGCTCCTGCTATAACGGAAGCACTTCGATAGACGTCAACTCCTGATGTTCAAAATTCAGTCTGTAATCCAAATCCTAAGCCAGATGTTTCTCTGTTGATACTATAATTCCTAAGAGCATAATTCCAATTATCCATCAAGAAGAAATGATGAAGGCGTCACAAGGAAAACTCTAAACGAACAAAATGAGAAATTCTAGGAAATCTTCAAAGATATTGAATTTCGAAATTAGCTTTTTGGATGCTTTGAATTTATGCCTAAAATTAGCCTCAACTTAAAAACCCCTAAAACGGAAAACAGACGAGAAATTGAGTGAAAGGGCAAAATTTGAACGAATCTTGCTCGGCGGTCATCCTTAACTAAGTCTGCCCTAATAAAAACTTGGAGACCCGCAGATTCCTTATCCCATGTGAATTTTCTGGCTATTTAAACAACATGCAATGCCACTTGCCGATCTCGGTGCAAGCATCAATCTTATTCCAGTATTCCGTGTGGTAGGATCTCTCTCTTTACGAGCTTAAACCAACATGCATGTCGCTTGAGCTAGCGGATAGCGTTCAATCACTTCCCAATCCGGTATCGCAATAGGACTGTCCGTGTGTTGGTGGGAAAGTTCAATTTCAGCCGTTATGTGGTTGTTGTTGAATGTGAGCCTGACCACGTGTACCTCTAATTATCGGGAGGTATGTTTTCTGATAACTAGTCGTTGCATTAATCGATGTTGTACGAGGGTATAAATTTACCCCTTCGTGTTGGCAAGACGCGCCAGTAACTTTCAACCTAGATCAAACTGCGTCGGTACAACAGCAAATTTCCAATAATTATGACGGCAAATCCGAATTGACGTAATTGATATGGCTAGTGTAGATAATCGCAAGAGGTCTTAGTTTTTCTGATTTCGGTAGCATACAGAAATCCTTCTCCGTTGCTTTGAATCATATTGTTGCTAATTCATCTCCGACCTTAACTCCTTTTGAGAAAATGTCTTTCTACTGTTCGAGGAAAGCAAATGCTTTTCTTGCTTAACATCTTCTTCCCCTTTTTGTCATAATCCAATATGAGACTTATGAATATAAGCAACTTTGATCTTGACCACTACAAACCAATATCACACTTCTAATCTAATCCTTCTATTTCCTTAAATTACTCACCATTAAGCACAATAAGAAAAATGAACTTGAGTAGTATTAATATAAACGTTGATAGCACTAACCTGTTTCGTATCCAAACAGTATTAACTGCTTAACCTAGCAGCACTAATAAATAAGGACAACAATTGGTTTCATATGGCAATATAAACCTACCTTTGCCATATTATTACTCAAGGAGCAACACCATCCCACATACTTACAAACGAAGCACATAACCACATTAATTTTGAAGCAACATCATCATTAAACATGCCCTTCAAACCACTCGACAAATACTTCTCTTCATAAACTTAAAACCTATGAACAAATAGTAACACAATCAAAACAGATTTTGAGCCACCAAGATTTACGAATGACCTCTCCAATAACAGCCACATATCCTGAATTAAATTCACATTAAGCCTATGATGGCTCACACACTTACCCATAAATGCTTCCAATCCGCATCAAATCTATGTATAAACCAAGAACTAAGATAAGAAAACCTAGATTAGGTTTTCGTATCCAGTTCCAAAAACCACTAACGATCAAAACCACCAAGAAGAGCATATTAACCAGGGTACACAAAACCCCTCAAACCATAGCGACCACAACACCTTTTTTGCATTATCAAATTAGGTTTTGGAGAAAACCCTAATTCATTGAATTCACTTATTACCGAAACACATGGAAGCTCAAAACCCTAGTTGATTTTAATAATTTGAATCAGTAAAAACATCAGTTAGAGTACCTTTAATAACCCTTGTGTCTTCTGTTTGATCGTATTAGGGTTTGTACAAAACCCTAGGTTTACCAAATTTCAATCAATCACCGAATTCGATTAGTTTACCGAAAATAGAAAATAGAAAATCAACACCTTTTTCCTTCATGAATTCACTAATAAAACCTTGTTAGATCCAAGATCAAGAGCCCCGTGGCTTTGATACCAATTATGAATCGTTTAAGCTTAAGATTGGTTATATCTTTATATCTAGGATCATGAATAACAATGATTAATAAATTTGCATAGCAGAATAATAACACAGAGTCAAAGTTACTCTAACAAGGTTTTCATCATTATCTTCACTATGATATATGACTACTACAAGCCCCAATTCTACCTTAATTAACGGTAAAACATGTTATCTAAACAATAACAAGGAATCAAAGATCCTTGAGGCTAAACTAACCAAACCTAGGCATCTCCTTAGAGAATTGACGCCTAGAACACACACATACACACTTTTCTGGTGTTTACATCTTTGACACACCAAAAACAATACGACCTATATCTCTTTATATAATATAGATATTAGATTTACAAAGGATAAGAACAAATAAAGATATTAATAATCTTTTAATCATTTAAGTTTATCTTCAGAATCTTCAAAATCTTCCATCTTTTCAAGAATTCCTCCTTTGCCTTTTAAGTCCTTCATCTTTCATATGTTTTGTCTTATCAACTCAAATATAATTCTCAACAACTATGCACCCACAAAAAAATCATTTTGAATTTATAACCGATGTACCAAACGAATCATTAAGACAATTCATGTAGATTTTGATGAGCTGACTATGATGGCCTTTGAACACAGCAGTTCAGGATCCGCATTTCTTGAAATGAGTCCTGCAATAATCAGTTCAAGACTTGTGCCAAACCCTCCTCCTTCAACACCATTTATACCACCTTCAAGAACTGATTGGGATTTTTTGTTTCAACCGTTGTTTGATGAATTACTCACTCCTCCACCTAGTGTTGATCACCCAACCCCTAAAGTCGTTACTTTAATTACTGAAGTAGTTGCTCCAGAACCCGCTGCATTAACCGGTTCGCCTTCCTCAAAAACTGTTGATCAAGATGCACCATCACCTAGTAACTCTCAGATAACACCCAAAACTCAATCTCCTATCATTCCTAACGTTGTTGAAGAAGACAATCATGAATTAGATGTTGCACACATGAATAACGATCCATTCTTTGGTATTTCAATTCCAGAACATGATTATGTAGCATCTTCTTCTTCGGATGTTATTCCTACTGTTGTGCATACTGCTACTCCTAACTCAGAACACGTTACTAAATGGACCAAGGATCATCCTTTAGAAAACATCATCGGTGAACTCGAAAGACTTGTTTCTACAAGACTCCAACTCTATAAACAAGCTTTATTTTGTTATTACAATGCCTTTCTCATCAGTTGAACCAAAGAACTATAAAGACGCATTAACTCAAGCATATTGGATTGAAGCAATGCAAGAGGAGCTACATGAATTTGAACGTCTTGAAGTTTGGGAACTCGTTCCACGTCCAGATAAAGTGATGGTCATTACTTTAAAATAGATTTATAAGGTAAAACTTGATGAAATGGGAGGAATTCTAAAGAACAAAGCTCGTTTGGTTGCTTGTGGTTATAGTCAAGAAGAGGGAATTAATTTTGAGGAATCCTTTGCTCCAGTGGCTAGACTTGATGCTATTCGAATTTTCCTCGCATATGCTGCTCACATGAATATGATCGTCTATCAAAGGGATGTTAAGACAACATTCTTGAACGACATTCTACGCGAAGAAGTTTATGTCAGTCAACCAGACGGGTTTGTGGATCAAGATAATCTGAATCATGTGTACAAGATTAAGAAGGCTCTTTATGGGTTGAAACAAGATCCACGTGCGTGGTACGATCTATTGTTGAAGTTTCTACTCTCTCAAGAATTCTCTAAAGGAACCGTGGATCCCACATTGTTCATAAGAAGACAAGGCAAAGATATTCTCCTGGTATAAATCTATGTTGATGATATAATCTTTGTGTCTACTACACCTGAATTATGTGACCAATTTTCAAAAATAATGTGTTCAAAGTTTAAGATGTCGATGATGGGCAAAATATCATTTTTTTCTAGGACTACAGATTTCACAAAGTCCTAGAGGCATATTTTTAAACCAGTCTAAATATGCTCTAGAATCTTTGAAGAAATATGGTATGGAATCTAGTGACCCCGTAGATACTCCCATGGTGGAGAAATCCAAACTGGATGAAGATACACAAGGGAAAGCCGTCCCACACACTATCCAAGGAATGGTTTTTTTTTGGCACCCTATGTATTCACAGCCAGTAGACAGACCAAACATTTGAAGTAATGCATGATGCCGGTATCAGGCAAAGCCTACCAAAAAAGTACTTACATGTTGTAAAAGAGAATGTTTAAATACCTAATAGGAACCGTTAATGAGGGACTCGGTATCCAAAGATTCTTCTTATTGCTCTAACAACTATGCATACGTTGGACCACACGGTTGTTAGAGCAATAAGAAGCTGATAGTAGAGCTTTACTTTGTCAATACGGAGTATCAACTAGCGGACATCTTCACTAAAGCCCTTGGCAGAGAAAGAATTGAATTTCTTATCAACAAGTTGAGAATGCGAAGTTTTACACCGGAGACCCTAAAACAATTGGCAGATGAAGTGAATACTATGTGTTTACCTATTTAAAATCATGATATATATTACAAACAATAAAAACCAAAAGATTTTTCAATTTCAAAAACCTGTATAAAAACAAATAACAAATAATAATAAAAAAATTTAAAACGCAAAGAAAAAAATTAAAAAAGAAAAATATAAAAAAGAGTTAATAATGGCATTTATTCTGAAAATCGATAACATTACGGTCTTACAAGTGTCCATTAATAATGAAAACGAAGGGCTGAAATGATTCGAGCAGAAGTTCAAAAGTTTTTCAAAACATGCTGAAAAAGGCTTGCTATTATTTCAGATAGCAACCCAGAACATCATCTATAATGCAAGTATTGTTGCAAAAGAAAACTTGACCTTATAACGAGAAAATATTTTCCGGCATGGTCAAATTATATGACCATGCAAGGCATGAGTTTACTTTGCAATACAACCTGAGCTATCCTATATACAATTAATGTACATTTCCAGTGCAAAATTCTTTTGTCACAATAAGTATAAATCATATTTTTATTGTAAAAGTAGTCCTTCACAATAAATTATGTTTTTCATAATCCAAAAGAAGAATTTCAAAGACAGATTCGACCACTCAAACATGACAACAATCTTTTAGATAAGAAAATGGTCATCATTTTGAGGGGGAGAATTTGACCCATCATATAATCTTTTAAAACATACATCTCAATATAAATCACGGAATCCAACGGATAAAGTTTGAAAATGACTGATAAAATTTTAAGGTAAAATAATTTTATATTAACTACATGGGCTTTAGATGTCATATGTTTTCAAACTTTAGGGACTTTATTTGCAATTTAACTTAGTTGAAATCTCACGGAATAATTTTAAGCTATCAATTCTTCGAAACACGACTCAGTATATATGCGTACAGGTTTTGCTGATTCTGCGGTATCGAAACCAGAAGGGGAAGGAATAAAATACAATAGAAGATAATGAGTACACATGAAAGATTCATACCCTATTCTCATTTAAGGTCATTACGGAAGACATATGTCATAACCGCAGAGAAAATTGCAATATTTAATTTGTACTTTTGGTGCACTAGTTTCAACTACATTGGGAAGAGCTATCTTGTGATTTCAAGTAGCATCATTTTAAGATACTAATGGGAAGTGTTGTAAGGAAGATTTATTTCAAGAGTTAGAAGATTAGTTACTGATTCAAGGAAATGCTTCCTCAAACGGTAATCACTAAACTTATTTTTTTAAAGATAGTAAATTATGACAAAAAGGTACTCAAGTTTGATAAGTATTATGATTCCTATTGGTTTAGTCATTATTTTAATTGCTAGAAAGAAATGAGTACATTTTGGGAGCTTAGATGTGACTTAGATGTTTATCATTGCGAATAATTAAAGGAAAATTAGTGACATCCAGACTTACAAGAGATTTGTGTATCAAATTTATAACACACTACGTGTAAGGAGAAATTCGA
Source organism: Tanacetum coccineum (assembly GCA_026074375.1). Taxonomy (NCBI): domain Eukaryota; kingdom Viridiplantae; phylum Streptophyta; class Magnoliopsida; order Asterales; family Asteraceae; genus Tanacetum; species Tanacetum coccineum. The sequence goes on from BQNB010073229.1 coordinate 16,828, forward strand.
ATATCCGAGACTTAATTGACTTTGGTGTTAAGATTTCGAATTAATTGTGTACTTTGAATAGTATTGGGCTATTTTTTACATCAAACTGCATTTAGCTCTTAAGAAAGAGTTTTGACTCTACTCAAAAAATATTGCTGATAGGGAAGCTGAACAACTTCTTATGAGAGACTACAGGGAAGACCTACGGCGGCTACAAAGAACCATATGATTCTATCATATGTTGTTCTCATCATTCAGGTCAAACCTCGTACATATTATGTAACAATCCGTATTTTTGATCAATGTACGACGTCATTAAATTCACTATTATTTTTTTCTTTCGCGTGCCGTTTACTTTAATTCTCATCACAAAACTAAATCACGTAAGACTAAAAAAAATTTCACATTAACTAATAAAACAAGAGAAATATGATTTTTTATACACTATTTTCCTGACATGAATAGTGGGGTTAGTTTTTAATAAAACTTATTGGCGAAACATGCTTTATAATCATTTATAAAATATATATAGACGTTTTTAAATTTATAAATATTATTTTACGAGACGATTGACCCACTTAAACGATAACATTTTACCAACGATAGAAACATTATTTTATTTTTTGAAATAATAATCAACTTTTTTTATATTTTATTCTTTTATTGGATGTACGTAAAAAGTTTACGTTACGCAATTTAAAAACATTTAGTATACGCCAAAAACCACGCCAAATTTATCTAACGCTTCAACAAAATACTTATTTTTATTTTCATGCTCAAGTATTTATACAACTTAACCCATGTTTTATTAATTATGTCGTCCCACCTTAAAATGAACAACCAGACATTTAAATTTGCAAGAAACACTTCTAAATTAATATACACTTTACACTTTGCTACACATTTTATACAAAATGCAAGTAATACTTACACTTATAACCAAGATATTTTAGCTAGCCATTTCACTTTCATAATTTCATGGGATGATATGCACTTTAAGAAACATAGAAACACAAGTATTAATAACCTAGCAATGTACATCTTTAGTTAGTAAGACCTAGTAAGACTTGACCACCTTTTTCATTTAAGACCCCAACATGTTATAGACCATTTCAGAGGCTACTTTGACTAGTCATAAAATAATAAGGACACCCTAATGTAAAACACAGATAAGCATTTTACTTGGAGTGAAAATCAAACAAAAACTCTCCTCCCCCTCCTCCACAGGCTCACGCAAACCACAACACCAACACCAAATCCATACCAAATTTTACTTATCACATTTACACACATTCCTACTATATATCTAAGATGTTTCCAAGCATTGGCTAACCATTTGCAAGTAGTTATCAAAAAAAGGAAGCTTGGCTTAAAAATCTAAACAAGGGTTTAGATTGTATTTCTCATTATCATACATCACTTTGAGGTTTCTTTTGATAAACCTGTTATGTCATTTACATTTAATCATTTTATGTGTTTAAGTGTTCTAATTAGCATATTCACACATTTAGTGTTTAACACTTAATGGATTCTTAGCTTTTGATTATGATTTATAACACTTTTTCATATGAACTTGTTATCTTGGAATATATAATATATAAGAACATAAGTAATTAGAGTTATAAGGAATTGTGTAATTATATAGTTGAAAAGTATAGAAATGTCAGTTATAAAAACAGAGTTATTTACAGTGTACCTATTTATTCAATAATCTATATTGGATCTACTTTTTGAAACGAGCCATATTAAGAAGATTAAAAGAGAGTACACCTCATGAGAAGTTTCCAAATATGTAAGAACCTTGAAAACGTTCTTATAATGAAAAAGATAGCGAAAAAAATACAATTTTACTTAATACCAGGTTTTAATAAAACTATTTTTATAAAAAATACTATCATGACAGAAACTTTTATATTGTTTAAACTTCATAAATCAATAAACTTCAATTAACTAGAACATACTCGAAAAAGATATCGCTAAAAACGAAGTATGCAAAGAATAAAATACGACGTTTACACGGTTTACGATAACGAGAACGATGACAAAAATAAATTAGGGTCTGGTGTGAACTGAAGAAGTTACTGTTCACCAGAAAGTTCAAAAGTTCAAAATTAAATTTAAGATAACTCGTGCTTAATACAAAAAGCGTGGGCATAAGAAACGTAAAATCGGCTTAAAACGTGAATGTTATGCTAGTTTACTAAAACATAAATTATAAACTTTAACTATTAAACACAATGTTACCAAAACAATTAAGGTGATTTGACGATATAGACCTATATCGGTATTAGTTATTATCAAGTACAATATTACTAGGATTTTCCATAATGACGCCTTCGGTGCGTAGCGACGCGTTGTTGGATGAACGATAAATTGTCCTAGGCTCCTCAAACTTCACTACATGAACGCTCTTAATTATGATAGCCGAACATAGTAATAAATGACTATACGACCAAAATAATCAAAGTTTTTAGTACTTAGACACCTATATTGGATGTTAGGGTCCTCGATTCCTTCGTGACCATTTTTTCTATTGTGAATACTGTTGATTACCATCACCTACAAGGTGAAAGTTCGTAGCCCTTTTCTACTAACATGCTGTTATTAAGATACGGGAGATTACATGCTTGATTTTCTTGGACACAATGTTTTCAGAAAACTGTATGCTTATTTCCTAATTACATATTGCTATTAAACACCTCGTGTTTTAGGACAATGTACGACTTAATAAATCGACCATTTTATGTTATAGTATTGTAGCCGTCTTGTTATTTAATCGAAATCGTTAAGTTAAATCGCGTAAACTAAAAATGACCTAGTTAACGAAACTGCACGACAATTTATTGTTTACGTCACCACAAGGGTTAAGCAAGTTATTGTGAGAATCATATAACGATTCACAATTACTTTTTCAATACGTGAAAGTGTTTACGTTACTAGGATAAAATGCGTTAGTCAATCCCGAGAGGTACGCAAAAACCTAACTACGCCTAAACAAATACCCACGATTATACCCCATACTCAAATTAAATAAATAACAACTACATATTAGTATGTGGCTGAATTTTGATATGAACAAATTTATCACTTGTCCATAATATCCTAATAATTACGAAAGATCTAGTGGAACCAAAAACAAAAGCCTTAAAGAGCCTTTGTTCGCCTCCTTTCTTTTCCCCTTAAACTCACGCACAACCCCCCTCCACTTATGACTTTCCTTGTCCAAACTTGGCAACTAGCAATAACTACATCTCTCCATATTTATAGTCATGTCATACATAAGAGAGTTTACTTACTCTTTTACTTAACAAATTTTCACTCTTTCTCTCCTTTCTCTCCTAAAAGCCACAGCTCAAATAAGCCATCTAAGAAATTCATACAAATTTTTTCTATAATCCATACAACCCTTTACACATCAATCCTAAGGCACACTAAGGTGTTTTCAAGCAGTGGTTCATCATTTGCAAGGATTAAGGAAGAAAAGGAGATAGGGTTTCAAACCTAAACTAGGTTTTTAAGCTTTTAGCTTTTGTTTGATCTAAACACGGTTTTAGCACTTATTTCTCATCTCGTACTCATCCCTAAGGCTTCATAATTCCTACATCTAATTCCTTCATACTTTTATTTATTATGATTTTATGTGTTATATGTTAATTATGGCTATAATCACCACTAAGGACTTTTTAATATGTAAAATGAGTTATTACTTATGTTTATGATTTTATGCACTTTTTATCATGTCATATGGTTATATATATCATGGAAAAATGAATGTAAAAGTATGTTAACATATGGTTTAAGTATAAACATGTTTAGGTAATAATTAGGGTTTTATAAGGTTACTTAATTATTCACATGTGAAAGTAATGAAACTAAATTGTTAAACTTGTTACAATGACTTTATAAGGACTATGGATGAACTTGGACATTATTATAAGTATCACATATGTTAAAAATAGCTATTAGGGTTTTTAAAGTAAACTACTAAATTAAATAATACATAAAACAAGGTTTTTATAAAGATATACACATGAATACTTAGGGGCTGTTTTGAATCCGAAATTCATACAGTGGGTTTGACATAATATAATAATAATACGTCTCGTGACGATTCCAAAATGATAAGAAACTCGAAAAACCGATTTATAACGAAAAAGATACGTTAATTACGAGTTTACGACTATAAATACTTTTATAAAACTATTTTTATAAAAGTTACTATTCATTACAGAAACTAATATTTTTAAAACATCTAAAATATGATATAACTTTTAATTACGAGATCGTACTCGAAAGAATCGCTAAAAACGGAACTATAACGAATAAACTACGACGTTTACGATAATTAAAGTTTATAAAAGTAATTTTATAAACTATGAACAGTAAAAAGCACTATTCATCAGTGGGATTAACTTTATAAAATATAATACATCTTTTAATAACAAAGACGTACTCGAAGGAATCACTAAAATCGGGATTAAAACGAATAAGTTATTACGATTACAAGTTTACGCTAATTAAAACTAAAAACGAGTATATAGCTGTTGTGAATAGTAAAAACACTATTCATCGCAGAATATCAAAAACTTGAAAATGTAATATTTTGATCACTCGTCTTACTACGAAGACGTGGACGTAAGAAACGCGAGCAACGGACTTAAAACGACCAAATTAGGTCATTTTTACGAAAAGTATATTTATAAACGTTTTCACTTTATAAATATTATTTTACTAAAACGATTAGTCGGTGATTATGCTATATAGAATATTGAGTGGTTATCAAAGTGCTATAATACTAGGGAGTTTCATAATGAGGCCTCTTCGGATGGCGTATCGACGAGTTGTTGGATTTACGATTTAAAGTGTCCTAACTCCTCGTACGTCATGTCATGACCTCTTTAATTATGATAGCCCGAACGATAGTACGATGTAACAACTATAAGATTATATTCAATGTTATTAATTAAAGTACTCGGTACTTATACGACCTTAATTTAAATAGGTTGCATCTAAACGTTTTGCGTGACGTTTTATCTGTGATTATTTGGACTATCTGTACTCAAGGTGAGTTCATAGCCCCACTTTTTTGGATTAACAATGCATAACAACAGTTTTATTGTGTTCCTAACATGAGTGATTTGTAAGATGAAATTGGGGTTTTGGTTCAAAAATAATTTTTCAAAAAACTTCATCAATGTATGCAAATCCTATATCTACGGGAAGCATATTAGTTATACATTGTATCCTAGTGGTTTTAATTGAACAAAATTGAAAGAAAAATGGAAAATACCCAATTTCAATTTTTAGTGTTCATCATGAACCCTAGACTCAAATCGAAAGAAAATAAGTGAAATTGATAAGATCGTTTAAGCTCAAGATTGATTAGATCTTATATATCTAGGATGAACAATAACAATGATTGATAACACGCAGCGGAATAATAAAGAACACAATCAAAGTTATCACAAGGTTTTCTTTATTGAATGATTTCCCTATTACCCCAACTATAATTTGGGGCTACACCAACTAACTATGGTGTACTATTCGACTCTCATCAGTCGACTATACTATGTAACTATCTAGACTCTCATTGGGAGAGCTCTAGTTTTCTATGGATGGATTTTTCTAAATGCCTGGACCTCCTTTTATAGCATAAGGAGTCCTAGGCTTACAAGGAAACTAATTAATATATTAATGAGAGAATCAATTAATTATCTTCTCATTAATATTCATTCTTATCTTATTTTGACCAAATCTTTATTTTCTTCTACATCTTGTAGAACTTCATGATGACTATTTTGGTCCTTCTTGTTTCTATTTTGTTTCATTCTTTTATTCACTTTGTCTTATCAAATCAAGAATCCCAATAATCTTCCCCTGTTTGATGATGACAAAACAAACAAAGTCTCATACGAACTTCATCATAAAGCCAAAGCTTCCCCTGAAGTTGAGATGTAATCATCTCCCTGAATGAAACAAAATCTTTAATGCTTCCCCTTGACTTAAGATAAGAATTAGAATCCTTGACTATGTCACCACACATAATAAGCTGCAAATCATATCTCTGTAGTCTTCTTCCCCTTTTTGTAATCATCCAATAGGGGTCTTCTTGTAGATATGCAACTTGTAAACACTTCCCCTCAAGTGGTGCATGTAGATGGTTAAACATTTATTCAATAAGCTTCCCCTTAAACCAATATGTTTACCATCTCTTGAATCTCGAACTCTGTAGGCTCTATGTAGTGATCACTGATGAAGAAAACTGAGTATAACGAATTTGATAAAGAAGTTGAATCTCCCAAACTTGTATCTTATGTCTTGCACTATCCACGTGACGTCAAACTTATAAATAATCTGGGAATATGAATTAGACCGCAACCTCCTTGACAAAAACTCATCTTCTATGAAGACTCTCCTAAGTGATAGCAAATGTGAGCATTGAGCACCTATAAGAAAAATCACACACCTTTGCTAGATTTTGACAAGTCTTCATCACACCATTAAGAAAACTAATTACAGTCAACAATTGTATTAAATAATTAGTCAATGTATTTAATATGGTTGACTAAATATTTAGGAAACTAAATCAGCATTAATCTTCAAGTTGTAATTAATCTTCAGGCAACATTAATCGCTGTTTGACTGCATTAAATGAGAAGATAACTACTGTTTGACTTCAAGTCTTCTAGAATCCCATAATGCTAAATTAGTCCTTCTCGTTTCATTCTTTTGTTCTTTTGTCTCATCAAATCTGTAAATCCCAACAATCTTCCCCTATTTGATGATGACAAAATAAACAAATTCTTGCACGAACTTACCCTGAAGTTGAGATCATGGATCTCCCTAAATGAAACAAAATCTTCAATGCTTCCCCTTGACTTGAGATAAGAATTAGAATCCTTAACATTTCACCACACATAATAAGCTGCAAATCATATCTCTGTAGTCTTCTTCCCCTTTTTGTAATCATCCAATAGGGGTCTTCTATAGAAATGCAACTTGTAAACATTCCCCTCAAGTGGTGCATGTAGATGGTTAATTATTTAATCAATAAGCTTCCCCTGAAACCAATATGTTTACCATCTCTTGAATCTCGAACTCTGTAGGCTCTATGTAGTGATTACTGATGAAGAAAACTGAGTATAACGAATTTGATGAAGAAGTTAAATCTCCTAAACTTGTGTCTTATGTCTTGCACTATCCACGTGACGTCGAACTTATAAATAAATCTGTGAAATATAAGTAGATCGCGATCTCTTGACAAAAATCCTCATCTTCTATGAGACACATACTAAGTGATAGCAAATGTGAGCATTGAGCACCCTAAGAAAAATCACACACCTTTGCTAGATTTTGACAAGTCTTCGTCACACCATTGTAAGCATGAACAAGTTACCTACAAATGTTGTAAGCCATTTGAGATATAATAAGAACACGCATCTGTGAAACTCAACTACAACATCAAATAAGTGATAATCAATCGTCTTCGTAATCACATGTTCAATAAATCTCTAAAAAAACAAGCCATAAAATCAATAATAATACACTGTTGTGAAAAACAGTTCCATCTGAGATCCAAACGCATCTGTTGTCCCATGTCGAACAAAGCTAGCAATACAAAGTTCATTTCTCGGACGCCACTAGCAGTATTAAAAACTTTAACTTGAACATACTGTTGTTACTATCCATGTGCGAACCCAACACTATTAATCTTCAAAAATGTAGCACCAAGAGACGACTTTCATATGATGATATATAAAGAAAATTGAGTACGACATCATATGTATAAATACCCTACATGTGAGCTAGCAATCACAACTTCTGTATCAATCCCTTCTCTAGTGTTGTTGTCGTTTTCATATCACTTCATTCGTTGCAATACTCTTCCACACGTGTAAACGTTGTAGCACCTCGTTTGATCAAATAATATACCTGCTGCTTCTTTTCATCATAGATTCGTCTTCAACAAACCTTGTAGATCCTAGATATCATGAGCAACCCACTCTGATACCAATTGATGAGATCGTTTATAGCTCAAGATTGATTAGATCTTATATATCTAGGATGAACAATAACAATGATTGATAACACGCAGCGGAATAATAAAGAACACAATCAAAGTTACAAGGTTTTCTTTATTGAACGTTTTCCTATTACCCCAACTATAATTTAGGGCTACACCAACTAACTATGGTGTACCATTCGACTCTCATCAGTCGACTATACTATGTAACTATCTAGACTCTCATTGGGAGAGCTCTAGTTTTCTATGGATGGATTAAACCTATGTCTATGATCTCTTTATATAGGGAGAGATCAAGACTTACAAAGAAAACTAATTACAGTCAACAATTGTATTAAATACTTAGTCAATGTATTTAATATGGTTGACTAAATATTTAGGAAACTAAATCAGCATTAATCTTTAAGTTGTAATTAATCTTCAATCAGCATTAATCGCTGTTTGACTGCATTAAATGAGAAGATAACTACTGTTTGACTTCAAGTCTTCTAGAATCCCATAATGCTGAATTAGTCCTTCTTGCTTCATTCTTTTGTTCTTTTGTCTCATTAAATATGTAAATCCCAACATAACGGTTTAAACGAGAATGATCAAGACTCCTTATTGGCCACGGCGGGTGGAAATTTGTTAAGGAAGACGACTAGAGAGGCTTTGAACATAATTGAGAACAAATCAAAAGTTCGTTATTCACGTTATAAATCGAATGTTTCTAGGATGAATACAACTTCTAGGGAAAGTGTTAGTAAAACAAATGAGAGAATTGATAAGCTTGCGGACCAACTTTCGACCTTAGTTGAGATTGTTTCTAAAAAAGTTGTCACTCCCGCTCTAGTTAAAGCGGTTGAGGAAATATGTGTTACTTGTAGTGGGCCTCATGCTTGGTACAATTGTCCTAATACCGATAACAATCAATCTAGTGTTTGTGCGGCAACGAGTTCTTTCAATCAAGTTAACCCTTCAAATCGTGTTAGTAACCAAATGGCACCACCTGGTTTTGCTCTGGTGCAAAACAATGGTCAAAATAGGTATAATCAAAATCAAGGTCAAAGGAATAATTTTAATCGGGGAAACAATTTTCATGGAAATTAAGGTTTTCAAGCTCAAAATAATCATGCTCCAAATTTTCAAAATCAAGGATTTCAAAACCAACCTTTTCAAGTTCCTAATAATCAAGTTCAACAAAAGTTTTCAAATGAGTTTTCAAGTTACAAGAGAACTAATGATCAAATGATGAGAAACATGCAAAATCAAATCAATTCGTTGAAAGGAGAATTTAAGAATGAAATTCAAAACACGATGAAGACTCAACAAGCCGTCTTGATGAATCAACAAAATGTTTTTCAAACTAACTTGCAAAATATGTTAAGTGGATTCTTTCAAAATCAAGCCTTAACTTTGGGTACTCTTCCGAGTAATACCATTCCATACTCGAAGTGGTGTTGCTTACGAGGGACCCTCGATTCCTACTAATCCTTCTCCTAAAAAAGTAGTGGAACAAGAAACCGAGGAGACAATGGATAAAGAGCAATCAAATTTCCAAGGAAGTACCGCTCACATCCCACCTCTGGTTAACCCCATTCCGATTCTGTAACCCGATGTTCCAAAGACTTTACCTAAGCTGAATATTCCATATCCTTCGCGACGTAATGATCAAAAATCCTGTGACAAAGCTTTGAATCAAATGTAGAAGATCTTTCAAATCTTTCAAGATTTGCGCTTCGACATTAGTTTCACAGATGCTTTACTTTTGATTCCAAGATTTGCTTCTACGATTAAGAGTTTGCTTATGAATAAGGAAAATTGCTTGAATTAGCTAAGATACTGTTGAACGAGAATTGCTCGGCGATGCTCCTCAAAAAGCTTCCTAAAAAGCTTGGAGATCCCGGCAAGTTTCTTATTCCATGTGATTTCCCGGGAATGAATATATGTCACGCCTTGGCCGATCTCGGCGCGAGCATAAATCTTATGCCCCTTTCTATTTGGAAAAAGTTATCCTTACCCGAACTTACACCAACTCGGATAACTTTAGAATTAGCGGATCGATCTATTACTCGTCCTAAAGGAGTCGCCGAAGTCGTTTTTGTTAAAGTTGGGAAATTTCACTTTCCTACCGACTTTGTTGTTGTAGATCTGAAGCCGATCCTCGGGTTCCTCCCATTCTTAGGAGATCCTTTTTGAGGACCGGTCATGCTTTAATTGATGTTAAGGCTGTCTCAAGTGGGTATACCCTGTTACTCGACAGAAAAACTGAAAGAGGAAGAAGAGGTAGGCCATGAGAGTTGTTAGTATTATACAAGAATAATGCACCAAATATCTTTTACCACTTGCACATAATTTACCTTATTAAAATTTGGAATAGAGAAGTGTAAACGATGTTCTTATTTTCGGTA
>BQNB010073230.1:0-32183 GCA_026074375.1 Tanacetum coccineum
AGAAGAGAGGAGAGATCATTAAATAACAATTCGTTTCTTGGCGAATACGAATGTTCTTCTCTTGCACTTGAATGAGAAAGACGAGATGAGAAGAAGAGATTAGATCACTTGAAACAAGATCTAAGAGTTTTAGTGATCAAGAGATTTAGAGAGAGAAAGAAGATTTTAGAGAGAGAAAGTTATCTGAAAATTTCATGCCAAGAGGTGTGATTTTCTACAAGGAATTGAGCAGTATTATAGGCAGGAAAATCCAACGGTCACTAGGGGCGGTCCCGGCGGTCCCAGATATATATGGAGGCCGCCAGGCCTATAAGGGGGCCGTCCAGTAGACTACGCTCCTTTTTTTGTCTTTTTGTGAGGAAGGTTGTATCTGATATGGAACCTTCTATTTTGGGGGGAAAATCTGAATTTCAAATTTTAAGTTTTTAATAAAACTTTCTTTTAATTAGAAAATATTTTGTAAAATTCTTTTGTAAAAATATGATAGATAAGAGAAAAATATTTTCTTGATCACTAATCATGCTTAAAGATTTGTTTGTTCATACCTTTAGTGATTACGAATCTTAGAAATAAAATTTTACGATTAATAATTTGTAAACGTTTAATTTTATCGTAAACATTTTTACATTTTGTTATTATCAAAACGTTAAGAGGTCGAAAAATATAAATAACGTTTTTAGACATTATTTGTATTAACAATCTCCTCTTTTTTGATGATGACAAAATATAAACTCATTTTGTATAAAATTAAAAGTTACAAAATTATTGAAGAGTTTTGTTCCATTTCTCTCCATTTTTGTCGAATTCAAAAAGGATGATCGTCGAGTAGTTGTAGGAAGAAAGAAATCGACGATATCAAGACTCTCCCTTGATGTATGCTCCCTCTCGTTTGGGGCACCAATGGATCGATCTTACAAAAATTGTTTGCTACAAAACAAAGTTAGAGGCACAAGAGCAAGACAAATATATTTTAAACAACACATTAGATTCAAGTCACCCAAAAGAGAGTTTCATTCAACAATCAAGAAACTCATACAATAGCAAATACAAGTAATACATTCATACAACATAAAATAAAAATAGAGCCAATACGACCCAAGATACCATTAATCCATAAGGTACACTAAACATGCTTCGGGAGATAGAGAGAGATAAGACAAAATCATACTATAATTGTATGAATCATTACAAGATAAAATAGACAATCATAAAATAAAGTCATAATAAGGCATAGATCTATACTAGTAGATTCTTGAAATGTAGAAGATGTCATAATCAAAAGATGAATGGTCGATTATTTAGGTAAATTAATCATATGAGAATGATTAATTAAAGAGGGAAAAAGGAGAGATTGGCAACACATGGTTTGGAGGGGTACGAGTTTAAGGTGTGAGACGGGTGAGAAGAAAGTGAATGAAGTTGATTTCATTTCTCAAGGTGTGGAATTGGTATCTAGAAAACTTGCAACAATGACACAAGCTTGAGTGAAATTCAACTTGAGCATGAGAAGGAGGATGAATTGGTTGCGATGGTGATGAAGGTGGTGCATGAAAGTAGGCATTCTTATTTTTTTTAACTTAAGCATAATTTAAGCATTTTAATGTGAAAAATAGGACAAATATCGTTCTAATTCCTATCCGCCCACTTAAATTAAACAGCGTCCTCGTTGTATAGAAATAACATTAAAAACGAGAAATAAAAGAATTAGAAAGAGAAACTCCCCTGATATTTGCGCCTGTAGATTCTCCGTGATGTTAAATGAGCAAGAATTCCAGTTATACGATATCTTCACCAAACGTTGATCGATTTCTTTCCAGCCGACGGTCCCCTGTGCAAAAATTAGAAAAATCATGCGATCCTTTCTCGGCCCGTTTTGGTTAACAATCTTGCTATATAAAAATATAATATATAATAAATATATAATAAAATTATCAATCAATAATAATAAGTATTCCGTGAGGCTTTTTCAAAGGATTTTTACTTTTATCCATAGCAAAACCCTAAAAAAACCATCCCGGGTTGTTTCCCGTCGAGGCGTGAATTTGAAAATCAAGTTTTGGTTTGATATTTTACGCTTGAATGATCAAAGATTTGATTTTGGATTCTAATTCTACTAAATTAAATGGAAAAACATGTAAAAGCAAGCAAACAATTAATACATTTAAAGATTTAAGCTAAAAAAGTTAACGGAAAATTAAAAACGAAAGAGACTTAAAACCTAAATTATCAAAAATTAAACCTAAAATGATTTTTTAAGTTTTCCTAATCCTAAATGACTAAATTATAAGAAAAATTAAAGAAAATACTAAAACGAGAGCTTTTAAAGTTAAAGAACGAAGAAAACGAGAACGAGATCGAAACCCGTTCTTTAAAAAACCAATTTCTAAAATTTTACCCCTACAAATGTAAATTTAATTTTCCTAAGTCCTAAATGATAAAAGAAAATTAAAAAAAAAAGAATTATATTTTTTTGACTTTTATTTTATTTAATATGAATTAAAAATAGATTTAATCTAAAAAATTAATAAAAAAATACTAAACTAATTTTAAAAATTCTGAAAAATTCATGGAAAATACCTTGGACAGTGACAAATTCTAGGAAAAATAAAATGTTATAACTGCTTATTGAAATAAGCAGTTTATAAGCTAAATAAGCTGTTAATGTAAAAGGCTAAAGGAAAGGTTAAGTAATTAATTATGTAACTTAAGACCAGATGGCCCTACTGGTGCTAGTGGTTAGTGTGTGTGTTGTTGGGGACGTGTGTGTGCAAAGGGAGATGTCACAGGTTCGACCCTGTGGCCTCTCCTTTTTACAAAACATTTTTTTATTTTCTTTTTAAAAACTTATGAAAAATGCTAAAATAACAAACTTAAAAACAAGAAATGGCTAAACAGTTAAGCATTTTTAGAAGTGAATAAGCTAAAGGAAAACAAGATAAGCAAAAACAGATAAGTACCCACAACTAATAAGCAAGTATGAACAAAATAAGCAAGGGAAAATAAGCAGAAAGGCTATAAAAAGCAAATAAGCAAAATGGCTAAACTGTCAATCAAAATAGCCAAGGGGACACTTTTAAGCTTAATTTTAAGCCCTTAAATGGATCCTTGTGGCTTAAAGACCTATACCATTGAAATCCTTGAACAATAAGCTATCTAAATCTTCCAAGAGAAAACAGTCTGAAATCATTTAAAGCCATGAAATGTTCAATGAAAAGATCGTGTTCACTCAAATTTTGAATTTTTGGTTTTCTTTACAAAGACAAATTGGCTTTTTGCATGCCTAAATAAGCTTATCAAATAAGCACTAAACCTTAAACTAAGCTCAAAATTATAAAATCTATACTACAATCTACTTGTGCTAGGAATTTAAAGGCTTAAAACTAACTTAAGCTATCCTAGAAGTGAGATTGAAATTGCGTAAAATCTAACCCATGACTTGAAATCTAACTGTTTTGACCCATAACTCTTTAAACAATGAAACAATACTTAGACTTTAAAAACCAGATCTTAGACTTAAAAAGGAATGTATCTTGAACATAAAAACATTAAACTTAAACCTCAAAACTGAAAATCAAAGAAATGCATATCAAAACATAGAAATTACCATAGTTTGCAAATCTAAATACACAAAACTTTAAAACTTGATTTAAACCTTAAACATTTATCAAAAACAGATTGAAAGACTTCTATATTGATGTTTAAACTTAGAAAGTGGTTTGATTTGGTTTGAGCAGCACTAACCATGGGTTAGTGCTGTTTTGCCAAACACCCCTTTAAACAAGAGGAAATCATTTTAAGCTTATAAACCACAGATTTAAACCAACTTTTGGCAAGACCAGATGTTTATTAAGTTATGTAACCAAGAACAATCAATAAGCAACTTCTAAAAAGCACTTAAGAATAAGCAATCAAAATAAGCAGTATAAAGCTCAAAAATATAGTTTTTCACTAAAACATGAACAAATGTTATCTAAACTTTAAACTAAGCATTATAAGCAGTAAACATCATGAATAAGCATAAATAAGCAAGAAACAACAGTAGAGAAGCAATGAATAAGCAGAAATAAGCAATAAGCACTTTTTGAGCAAAAATGTAAAAATAAAACTTACAATGGTCCTTAGCTTTTTGATAAAAACTTAACACCCAAATCAGTTCCGAACCACCCTATAGCTTCCCATGAAGCACTAAACAATGTCCATCCACAATAAACCATGCTCCACGAATTCTTGACAGATTTTTGGTTTTTGGTGATTTTTGATGAAAAGACTTAAACAAGCTTATGAGAAGCTTGTTTAAGTTAACATAAGACTTTTAAACTGATTTCAATAATATCTAAATGACAATTTATATCAAAACAGATTTAAGATAAAATGAGCTTAAAACTTTGAATTTCATTAAACTGAAAAAGATGATTACAATGCTTAAAAAGTAAATGACAAAATTTTAAATGACATTTAAAGTAAAAATAGAATAAAAATAAGACTAAAACTTAAAAACTACACTACTCCTAAGTTACTCTCTTACACAGTGATAAACTACTCCTATTTATACACGAATTTGAAAGAGCTTGTGTGCTAGTTGTGTTTTCTGTGTGAGGAGAACCAAGTCATTATCATAGCCCTTCATTCTTCTTAATCATCAAGTAATTTAATCCTTGCCCTCCATTTTCTTGTCTTAACCCTTTATCCAATGGGGTGAGTGGGGATTGCCAACATGACACTTGGGGTTTTAGAGTGGGGTGAGCTGGTAAGGGTTTTGGTTCTTGGAAGCAGTGCTACAGTAGCACGTGGGTTGGAAGGGATAAATGATAGTAACGGTTGAATAGTAATATGGGCGGGAAAAAGGTTTTGGTTAAGCAGGGTACAAGTTTGAGGAAATGGCACATTTGGCCCCTGACTTTGTTATATGTGATTTCATGGGTAGTCCTTTGTGGTGTAAAGTATAAAGGATTTGGCAATTTTAGCCCCTGAGGTTATATATCTTTATTTCATGAGTGGTCCTTGTGGTGAAATAAAACTAACAGCTGTTGTTGGCTGTTAAGTTTGGTTTGGGCTTTGTAAATGGGACATGTAATATGGAAAGGGTTTTTTTTGCCTTTTATGGTATAAGGCTTATTAAGCCTTAGTGTAAATGACTTTTTGGTTGCCCCCGAACCACATTTGGAGCGGTGTGCGGGTGGCCCCATTAGGTATTTCTTTATCGGCTTCGTCTTGACTTGTCTTTGTCTGGGGGGTTGACTTTTTGGTTTTGACTTTGACTTTTTCTGCTATTTCCAATTCCTGTGCTCGGTTTTGTCTTTTTTGTGTCTTTTTGTCCTTTTGTCGATATCGGATGCATGCATCAATATAGATGAAAACACACGAATACAATGTATTTTTGGTATGTTTTTGGTCGTTTAAGTCCGTTTTTAATAGAAAATAGTAATTAAGCACATACCAAAATCCCACATACTAAGATATTGCCGTGTCCTCACACAATGCTATGAGTAAACACTTAAGAAAACTAAGAATCTCAATCCCCCTCGACTAATAACCTAGAAAAGTAGCTAAGTGTTCATCAAGGGGAATTAAAGAATCAATAGCTTCGAAAAGCCCCGTTTTGACCAATTTTAAATATTTACACTTACTACCACTAATATTTTTGTATTTTTCCTTTTTTCTCATTTTTTTGTATTTTTCTTTTTAAGCAACTAACTAACATATTTGACTTTCATTATTTTTATAACTTTTCGGGTCATTAACAAGACGCATTTCAATCCTAAAATGCCCCAAAAAGGATAAATTCATCGTTTCTAACTTTTTACTTATTCCAAACCATGCTTAAAACGAAATCACCATTAAATATAAGTTAAGATGCTAATACTACTTATATTTGTAACTTGTGAACTTTTCAGTCCCGACAATTATTATATATTAGGTGAGTGTGCCATTTCGAATTTCAAACCTGGATCAAACGTTTTACAAATTTCTATGTTCACGTTTTACACCCGAGAATAATGAGTATTGAGGCGAGTCATCCCATGTAAACGACTCGTCTCGGCATCATCCCAACCTAGCGGCTAAGTGGCCGGGCTTTTGACACACCCACAGAGGACTAGAGTATCGAGACTACTCACGGACCTTCAGTTTCAAAAACTCTTAGGTTTCCCGTATATACATAGCTTATTTAGAAAAACCACACTTAAAATGAGATAGTCTTAGTTCGAAAGCATATTTAAATTTAAGAAAAAGAGATTTTCCCTATATTTATTAAATCACATTTATTACACTTAATATAATTACACATCCTTTAAACTAAGGAAATCCTCGACCTTTTAGAAGGCTGCAACATCGGTTGTGAGCCGGCAAGATGCAGCAAACTTTTATCAGTCTCGGATAATTACTATGTGCCTTCTTTTGAAGACTGCCACATCGGTTGTGAGCCGGCAAGAGGCAGTAAACTTTTATCAGCCCACACTTTATATTATTATTACCTCATCATTTTTTTATACCACGATATATAGAGAAAGTTTCTTTTTGGAAAATTTAAGTATAAATTTGAACTAAGACAAAAATGTTATTGACTTCATTTCAAAAATTGTTGATTTAAGTTTAATTTTCAAAAATAGCACGTATTATTAGTCCGGTTAGGAGCTTATGGGAGAAAAAGCCACAAATTACACATATGAGCTTGTAAGATTTCCAAATAATCCTTGTTTAGCATCTAACTCATAATTAACTCTATCATTTTTCGTTCTTCGCAAAGATCCTCGAATGCTTAGTCTAAAAGTTAAGGGACAAGCTAGAGCTCAACACGCTCGATCGAGTCAAAATTTATTCTTATTCTATCCAGCAGGAAAGTCAAAATTATGACAAAACACTTATTTTATTTTTGAAAATTTTTAAATTTTTTCATTTTTTTGGTATTTTGGTGGTAAAAACAGGATTACGTGAAAACAACAACTGCGGGCACAATCAAATTGATAGATCCCCCCCTCATAATAGAACTAAACATTGTCCTTAATGTTTTAAGAAGGGTCTCTACATAAATCCTAAGCCGTTTATTAAGTATGCTTAAAGATAGACGTTAGTCGATAAGATTTGGATATTGGATTCCCATAATGAAGCTGAGGATGTGAAGCGCGAGTGAACGAAGGACAAAACCATGAGCACGAGAGGCTTCAAAAATCCGGCAATCCTGGACATACAACAAAACCAAAAAACATGAGAAATGGTAGAGGCGAGCCTCCTCACAACACACTTGTTCATTACTACTATTATATTAGGATAAGCATGGTTTGCCACCCATGAAGCGCCTTGTTTTTGTTAACCGAGTCACAAGCTCGACTCGACCCTGAATTCATTGGTCCATGGGGGATAAAGTGGAAGATAAAATCTCCATCGGACTTTCATTCAAGTGGTTTGGATAAACATTGAATTTTATGAAAGTTCCACTTTGATGAGATACACCTGGCATAAAAGAATGATAAATGGAGATGCCGAGGTCAAAAATGGTATCTTCATTCCCAGAGGAGAGAAGATATGGAGGAGCAACGGGATACATGAGAAAAGAAAGAAAGATCCATACAACATAAGCGAAGAGAGGAGATTGGTCATCCTCGAATGGTAAATTCACATTTGTCATAGAAGAAATGTTCTCATGAATCCCGGGGTCAATAATAGAAGTCAAGTCTCCCGGATCAGGCTCACTCTCATAAAAGAATTCTTCATAATCTGGAAGAGAAAAATCCAAATAAGAAGTGGGGCTGCCACTACTAATCTCTTCTAGATTAAAGCAAAAAGTTTCAGATTTGGGTAAAGAATTATCAAAGGTGTTAGTCTCCTTTAAGAAAAAGTTAAGAGATGTGGAGGAAGACTTGGTCACTAAATCGAAAGATGGAGTGGGATTATCTTTTAATGCTTCGATCTTAGTAATAAGAATATTGACATTCAATAATTTTTCACGAAGTGCATCGTCTTTGATTGTTAGAAGCGTTCTCATTTTTAGTGTTTTAAGCTTTAGTTGCTTTCGTTTTTAGGTTTTCTTTACTTTTCTTTGCTTATTATCAGTAGAATTAGAATCCAAACCCACAAACTTTAGAACCATTCAAAAACGCGATCACGAACTTAATCCCGATTCTCAATTCACACCTCGACGGGAAACGACCCGGGAGATTTTAGATTTTGCTTTGGTCAAAAGTAATTTCTTTGAATCTTTTGGAATACGTATACTATATATTATAATTACCCCTAAAAAGGCAATTATCATTTTGGCGCCGTTGCCGGGGAGGTGTGTGTGATTTTCGTGTTTACGTTTGAAGATTAGATTTTGAAGACCCTTCCTCGTGAAGTTTGTAGGATCCCTTTGCTTAATGGATCTTAACCTTTAGCTTGTAAAGGGTTTGTTGCCTTAGATAAATCTAAAGTAACAATGATGAAACAATGATTAACCACTATTGATTATGCGGAATTTAATCAACAATGTAAAGAAGAATATAATCAAAACACTTTTATATTGAACTTTGAATCTGCCTAAGTTACATATTACAAACTATGATTTGCTATTCGATCTCTATGATCTTTTGTAGAACTATATCTACTAACTATGCCTTTGGTTCCTTTTATAGACTAAGGAAACCCTAATGGGCTTTACAAAACGCGTATAAAGATAATGCATATCTTTTCTAAGATATCTCATGCATATCTTTAACTCTAACTAATTTCTGCATAAGCAGACTTAACTATTACATAAACAGTATTAACTACTTAATACTGCCAGTACTAACTATGATAAAACTTCTACCAGTACTAACTATTACACTAGCAGAATTAACTATAATACTAACAGAATTAAGTTTGTTATGCAAAATTCCTAACAATCCTCCCCTAAACTTGAACTTTACTTGTTAACTTCAAGTTTCTTCAGTTGTCTTCAGTTTGGGCTTTTGAGAATTGTATCCAAGCATGTCTTTAAGTCCTTAGCTTCTCTTGAATAGATAACTGTTGATATTCTTGAAAAACCAATCAAACTTTCTTTCTTTTAGTCCTTTTCTTTTCTTCATCAGCTACAACAGCAACATCCAACTAAGATGGCTTATAGTTTTTGGCTAAACTACCAGCCATCAACGATTTGATATGTCATTTACCATGAGCTTTTCTAGGACTAGTCAATGCTTCATTTATAACTAGGTTGCATTGATAACCTAATATTTTTTTTAGCAACTATCAAACTATTAACGGAATTTTGAATTCTCTTTACCAGTAGCCGTTTGCTCTGGAGTAGCCAATGCTTTAGTGCAATACTATGGTGCATTGATTACCATACAGTTTTTGTAATACTACCATCCATTAACGGATTTTTAGAAAGTCATTACCAAAGCCGTTTGTTAGACAGCCATCCTTTATGCCTATTAAGCATGGTGAACTGATAACCATTTGTTGTATGGTGGTTAGCCAACACCCAAACCCTTCTCACTTCCATAATAGTCCACAGTTTCCAAAAACATGCCTACTGCTACTGATAACTTCATCACTTTCTAATCCCAGCTTGCTTCTTAATCATCTTCAAGAGTTTATAGCAAACTTCATTCATTTTTCCATCTAGAAGCTTCATTTTCAGCATCACTTGGCAAGCTTCTTTTGACAATGGATACTTTCTATCTGCTAACATATATATAGTGCATGCCTCCAAAGTTAAACAATGTACTTCACATTTATCATAATACCTCCAACTAACCATCTTTTGTTGAAGTGGTAAGCTCCAAATAGCATCTTCAATGAGAGGTGGATCAAACATAGTCCTGAGATCACTCCAAAGCACTCTGTCATACGCATCTTCAGGCCTATTTGTTCCATACTTCTGCATTACCAATCTGTACAACTCTATAAGATCCTCTCTTATGAAGTCTTTAATCATAGCTCCAAAGCTCATGTAGACTGTATCAGCTCCATTTGCTCTTATTATCTGATAAACACTTCTTTGACCTTGCTGAAATATCTTCCAATTTACCACACTATCAGATTTATAGTCAAAGGAGTAGATCATAATCTTATACTGATTCTCTTTATCATTTTTCTGAATCTTCTTGTGCACTCAGTCACTATTTAACCTTTTCAGCCTTTTACTTCTTTCTTTTTCCTGTTCTTTTTACTTGCTCTGTCCTTCCATAACTTTCATCAACATTTTTCTCCTATAGCTGGAACATCTTTAATCATCAATTTTTGTTTCTTTGAAGTTTATTTCTGAGCTCTCTCCATATCTTTTTACAATTTTCCCTTTGGTAGCCTTTCAAGATTATGTTTTTATAGGAAAAAAGTATCAATCTGCGAACTAACTTTTATCAAACCATCTTGTAAAATCTCTTCAATTCTTTAAACTTCCTTTAACTGAGAAAGCTTCCAAGTTCCATGATTCTAAAGATAGTTTGACATATAGATCCTTAACTATGACTGAGTCATAGGTTTTTTTCTCTTTGTCTTAGCTCTTTCCTCTGCAAAGTGTTTCTTTCTTTGATTCACCATATCTACCATTCTTTTTGCAAAATCTTGTTCAGGCAAATCTTGTCCTAACACATCTTTTGATATAACAACCCACAAATTTCACCAATGTAATGTCTCTCTGATATATAATATACCACTTTTTCACAGGGAAATTTTTTGCTTTATTACATTACTTGCATTACCAATATCTCAATATGCAATGTAACTTGCATATCTAAAGTTAACAAGCTCACGAAACCTATATATGGCAATCCTATCTTCATATATGTCAGGAAATCATCATAATATGTCAATTCAATATCTTAATATCATTATTACAAAGTACATTACTCATATAATGTATCATTTGCATCATTATATCAAAACGGGCTTTAAACCATTATCACATATCTTTAAAACCCTAATATCATGAAGGACTAACATCTAAAGTGAATGCACAAGCTACTAAAGCATATGTACAAGTAATATAACATCTCATTTGAAATATAAACTCCCTCTAAGTCAAAGTACAAGTCTCTAAAAGCTTAATGTACAAGTCATTAAGTATGATCTCCAAAATAGCCGTTTTACCTCCATTTTCATTCTAATTTATTCACCACCACTTGTGTACAAGCTACTACACTCAATATACAATATTTAAACCCTAATTATTCTATTCATAAACTTTCATTCATCTTTTTACACTCAAAACCTTAATTCAAAACCCTAAACCCTAAAACCGAGCTAGTTTCTAAATCATGACCCGTTTCTTGATTTTTATCCATTGTAAACCCAAACCAACTCTCAAATAAGTTATAATAACATAAATTACAACATTCTCAATCACTTTCCATCATCATTTCACCATATTAACAACAATGTACAAGAAATAAAACTAGAAAACCCTAATTGTGCCCTAATTATGCACTAAATTGAACTTTGACCCGTTTACTCATTCTCTACCCATTTTAACATAAACCACCTCTCAAATTTTGATTATAATCCTTAATATAAGTCTTAGGATCAGTAACCTATCATTCCTAATCAAATGTACATGAATACAAGCTAGAAACTCAACCCAACCCTTATGAACCCAAAATGACCCAATACAAACCCTTGCAAAATGACCCATTTTAACTATTTTTCTTGCAACCAAGCACTTCCATGACTAAGCTACTTCATTCCTAAGCAGCTTACAAGCACCTCTCTTCAAATATCTTCACTTTATATAGTTTAAAATTGCACATGTCCTGTCTTGTTTCTCTTCTAGTGCGTAGCTTGCTGCATCAAAAGGGGTAAACACCTCATCAAAGCTAGTTTCTAGCTTACCCAACACATCTACTAGCCCCTCCTCATCACCCTCTAGACCTCCTATGTGTCCTAACCAGATCATACAAGTTTCTTGAGCTCTAAGGGTCATTTTACCTATATAGCAACCATAACACTTCATAAATTCTTCATCCCCCACTTCCTCCTCTATAACCCTTACATAGAAGGAAAAATCCTTTTTGCTCTAATAGATCCTACGAGGTCTTAAAATAAGGCTAAATTTCAGAAAGGAGCAAAGAAGAAACCAAGAAACGAGCCCTGGAAGTCTATAATCTAGCTTACAAAGCTAAAAGTCCTGATTCTGGCCCATTTTTTAAGCTCTATAAGCTCAAGACCAGTTCTCTAAGCTTATACTATGTATTCATACTTAAAATGTTCAAATGATCAAGCTAAAATCATAATATTAAAGCTTAAAACTCAAAAACCTATGTGTTTACCTTTTTGAGTCCAAAAACCTGTACATCTGAACCCTAATTTCATGTTATACTTAAACTATGACTAAACTTGTAAACTATGTTATAAACTATCCCTGATAAGCTTATATAAATGTTAAAAAAAGTTGCTTGATAAGTCCATGAAAGAATTAATCTTATAAAGCCCGCGCGTTATTCATTTTAAAAACCCTAATCTGACCCCGTATTACTTCCTAGCTTAACAAATTCGTTAATTAAACTTGCATTGTGTTAAATCTTCATAATTTAGTTTTATTATAACTTATACATGTCTATTGAAATGTTAAGAATAAGCTTGACAAGGCAATTTGGACATATTTTGTAATTATAATCCATGCAAGGGTTATATATAGTAATTTTCAGAAACTTATAACTAAAAAGGACTAAAAGTGTCATTTTTTTAAAGTCATAACTACAAGGGTCTATTATGTCACTTCACAAAGTACAAGGTTTACTTTGTATATCTTTTAAACTTGAAGGACCAAACTTGTAAAAGTGCAAACTCTGAGGGTGTATTTTGCCACTTTTCAAACTCAAGGGTCTAAATGTAACATTTTGAAAAAGTATAAAATGAGTCAAACCTTACATACATAACTTTAATTAATGTTGACGTGCTTGAATATATCCCCAGTTATTGAGCAAAACGCTTTAATAACCGATAATACCTGTATCACAAAACTAGGAGAGGCCTTCATATTAAGGATCTTGTCACTGGTAAACGTTCTGACTGAGTTGTTGGGTTTACGATTTAAAGTGCCCCAACTCCTCAAACATTTACTGAATGACCTCTGAATTATGATGGCCCAAACGGTGATACAAATACACCATATCAATGTTAATCAGAAGTACGATATTCATTATAAGTGTAAAAACAATTGTCAAATCAAACTAAGACTTGATATAATACCCTAGGTGCTGGTGAAGAAGCAGTTACATTCATTTCCATATACCTTTCTAATCAATCAATTTTTCCCTATACTATTAAGGTGATTTCTATAGCCCCTCTTTTTACAGTTTTATAAATATTTTGGGGGAGATACATGCTACTTAACTTGTTTTATATATATGATATAGTTCCATTACTACTAAACTTGTTTTATACAAATTAAAGTTATATGTGATGTAGTATGTATGCGGGCAGTAACGCCTAGTATTGATGTGGATTATTGATGCGGGCAATAACGCCTAGTATGTATGCGGGCAATAACGCCTAGTATTGATGTGGATTATGAATGCGGGTAATGACTCCTAGTATTGATGCGGGTAATGACTCCTAGTATTGATGCGGGTAATGACTCCTAGTATTGATGCGGGAAATGACTCCTAGTATTAATGCAGGTAATGACATCTAGTATATATGTGAATAATGATTCTCAGTATGTCTTCTCAGTATTTGATTCTATAAATGACTTTTATTCAACTATTTTATTAAAAATCTATGGATTGCACTCAACCATTGTGTTGACCCTTTTTAGCATATTTATCTCAGGTGATTGAGCAACTTATGGCATGGAGTGGCATGGACTTGAAGATGGCTAAAACTTGTTATCATTCACATTGTATGTAACTAGATTTTGGGACCCTGTCTTTGTAAAACTCTGATTTTAAATGAATGATAACGTATCTTTTAAAAACGTATCTTTTGAGTCATTTTCTATGATTATAACTGTTGTACTATCAAGTAATACCCCAGATTAGCTTCCGCTGCTATATTGTAAAAATGAGGGTGTTACAGATTGGTATCAGCGGCATGGTTATAGAGAACAAGGTCAAAACCTTAACTATAACCACATTTCTTTTTCTAGCCATCAAAGTCCTCCGTGCCACTACATTCCCGGAATAAGTATGTAAATATACATATCTATTATACTATTACATAAATAACTTATTTTATTTACAAATTAGGTTGTTATCAGAATGATGTCTTCTCCCAACCGCTCTACTTCCGATATTGAGGATGCTTTTTCCTCTATGAATATTCTTAACTATACTTCGGTCTCATCGGATTATTTCCCAGCTTCAGCGGGAAGCAGTTCTTTTAACTCTTTAGAAAACTCTAAAGATAACATGATTCCCCCAGTATTCTCATCTTTCTACAATAATCCTTATTTGAAGAACGTACAAGCATTTTATGCTAAGGAATTACCTATTTCATCACCAGATCTCCCTATATTCACCATCTATTTTGACTCCATCTCCGATATTACCACCTTCACTACTGTTTGATCCCCGATACGATCTTGTTCGCTGAATAACGTAGATACCACCTAAGAAGTCAATCAGTTTCCTCATCTTCTTCCTCAACTACGTTATCTAATTCATCTTGGAATCAAACTTGTAATTTGGTATCACCATCCTTCTCAGTTTATACTTCTACCCCACCTCAAGTATTTGAAATAGGAAAATGTTCAGATAAGATGTATCTGAAACATCATGAGAAACAAGTCGAAGATATTTTGAATTACTTAGATGAACTCTCTCTTCACCGCATTGAGGAAATGGAAGAAGGACGTATTAATGGTAACGAACTAAATACCAAACTTAAGAGAATTCGTACTCAGATTATCAAGCTTCAAAAGAGGCGGTTAGGGCAAAAGGATAAGATTACCTTTGCTCACTACAGAATTTCTGATCTTGAACAAATCATTGAGAAAATCCAAGATCAACACCAAACGGATCAGGAAGATCTTTAGGATGTCATCTACCAACAAACTCTTAGACTAGTTATAGGTTTATCTTAGGTACAGGATGTGTGGTATAAATAAAAACGCTTGTCAAATTCCTGACTATGTACAGTAAGAAGGCAAGTTATTTATGAAGGCAATCCCGTTACGTACCTTATTTCCAGCTTATCTCTCTTTCATCATCATCTCCATCATTTGCATCATTGTCTCCGTCTTCATCATTATGAATCATACCATAACCTCTAAGTGCTTAAAATTCAAAAATGAGCATTACTCTTGTGATATCATTCTTATTACGTGTTTTAATTTCCCTTTTGATAGAAATAAAACCTCTATAAGAAGCATCAACATCAGAAGCACCGGCTATTACTCAAGCTGCCATTAGAAAGCTAGTTGCTGACAGTGTCACTGCGGCTCTAGAAGCTCAAGCTGCGACAATGGCAAGTGCTAGTAATCCCAACAGGAACACCAATCCTACTGGAACTACTATAGTGAAAATGGGAAACTACAAAGAGTTTATTAGCTGTCAACCTTTGTACCTTAATGGTACGGAAGGAGCAGTAGGCCTTATTCGCTGGTTTATACGAACCGGAATTAGATTCTCTCTAGCAAGATGTGTGATTAAAACAAAGTAACATTTTGCACTGGTACTTTAACTGATGATGCCTTATTCCAGGTGTGAATTATATGCCCCAGCCATTGGTATAGAGCAGCTAATCAAATCACCTAGACTGAGTTAAAAAGGCTTCTGACGAATAAGTATTGCCCCCGGACTGAGATCAGAAAGATGGAAGAAGAACTTTACAATCTGAATGTAAAGGGAAATGATCTTAAACCCTATGTTAGAAGATTCTAAGAATTAACAATTCTATGTCCAAACATGGTGCCAAATAATGAGAAACTCTTGGAAGCTTTCATAGGGGGTTTGCCTCGAATCATTAAAGGAAATGTTACCGCCTCAAAACCACAAACTCTGGAGGAAGCCACCAACATAGCTCAAAGGCTAATGGATCAGATACTCAAGCATAATTCGGTACAAGAAGCCAATGATCGTAAATGAAAGTTTGAAGATAGAAGAAACACCATCAATAGCAACAACTATGCGAATAATAGCTACAACAGTGATTATCCTAATAATCTCGACAACAACAACCACCCTAACAATCACAATGACAACCGCAACTATGATTACCACCCATAGCAGAATAGGAGACAAGAAACCCTTAGGACTTATGTTGTCAACCTGACTAAGTATACAAGGCCTCCTAAAAAGTACCTTGGAATTCTTCCTTAGTGTACAAGGTGCACCCTACATCACATAGGACCTTGCACTATTAAGTGTCAGAATTGTAACAAGATAGGTCATGTAACTAGGAATTGTAAGAACTAAGGAATAGTTTTCTTTCAAATCTATAATCCATTTATACAAATAAATTCCTTCTCTTCATTGTCTCTAAATTTCTTTCGATTGTGATTTGTTCAATCATCTCATCATTTTCTCACTTCTACTTATGATATTGGGGCAATGTTCTAATATCATATTCTGTGTTAAGTAATACTCGAATAAAATGGTTTATAGTCGTCTTATTGAAATGAATTAGGACGCTTCTTCATTTAAATAAGGAAATTATAAACCACCATTTATAAATTCTCAGTTACAAGGATTTGGACGCTTCTCTTTATAAGTGAAAAATTATAAATAAGTAGGCTTAAGTATATGGCATATGTATAAACAATATTCTTTCAATCTGTGATCTATTTGTATGAACAAATCCCTTACTTCATATTATCTTCATGTGAATCTCTAAACTTTTACACTCCATCATTCAACTAAATCTCGAGACGAGATTTCTTTAAGGAGTGGAGACTATAACAACCCACAAATTTTACCAATGTAATATCTCTCTGTTATATAATATACCACTTTTTCACAGGGAAATTTTTCGCTTTATTACATTACTTGCATTACCAATATCTCAATATGCAATGTAACTTGCATATCTAAAGTTAACAAGCTCACGCAACCTACTATGGCAATCCTATCTTCATATATGTTCAGGCAAAAAAAAAAAAAAATCAATATAATATGTCAAGTCAATATTATAATATTATTATTACAAAGTACATTACTCATATAATGTATCATTTGTAACATTATATCAAAACGGGCTTTAAACCATTATCATATATCTCGAAAACCCTAATATCATGAAGGATTAACATCTAAAGTGAATGCACAAGCTACTAAAGCATATGTACAAGTAATATAACATCTCATTTGAAATATAAACTCCCTCCAAGTCAAAGCACAAGTCTCTAAAAGCTCAATGTATAAGTCATTAAGCATGATCTCCAAAATAGCCGTTTTACCTCCGTTTTCATTCTAATTTCATCACCACCACTTGTGTACAAGCTACTACACTCAATATACAATGTGTAAACCCTAATTATTCTATTCATAAACTTTCATACATCTTTTTACACTCAAAACCTTAATTCAAAACCCTAAACCCTAAAACTCAAGCTATTTCAAAATCATACCCTTTTCCCTTGATTTTATCCATAGGTAAAACCCAAACCAACACTCAAATAAGTTGTAATAACATAAATTACAACATTCTCAATCACTTTCCATCATCATTTCACCATATTAACAACAATGTACAAGAAATAAAACTAGAAAACCCTAATTGTGCCCTAATTATGCACTAAATTGAACTTTGACCCGTTTACTCATTTTCTACCCATTTTAACCTAAACCACCTCTAAAATTTTGATTATAATCCTTAATATAAGTCTTAGGATCAGTAACCTATCATTCCTAATCAAAGTGTAACAGATTACAAGCTAGAAAACTTAACCCGAACCCTTATAACCCGAAATACAAACCCTTGCAAAATGACCCATTTTAACTATTTTTCTTGCAACCAAGCACCTCCATGACTAAGCTACTTCATTCCTAAGCAGCTTACAAGCACCTCTCTTCAAATATCTTCACTTTATATAGTTTAAAATTGCACATGATCTTCTTGTTTCTTCTAGTGCTAGCCGCGGCATCAAAAGGGGTAAACACCTCATCAAAGCTAGTTTCTAGCTTAACCAACACATCTACTAGCCCCTCCTCATCACCCTCTAGACCTCCTATGTGTTCTAACCAGATCATACAAGTTTCTTGAGCTCTAAGGGTCATTTTACCTATAAATAGCAACCATAACACTTCATATTTCTTCATCCCCCACTTCCTCCTCTATAACCATTACATAGAAGCAATCCTTTGATCTAATAGATCCTAAGAGGTCTTAAGAAGGGTGATGTTCAGAAAGGAAGCTAAATAAACCAAGAAACGAAGCTCCGGAGTCGTTATTCTAGGCGTACAAAGCTAAAAGTCCCGATTCTGGCCCATTTCTAAGCTATAAGCACAAGACCAGGTTCTCTAAGCTTATATTCTGTATTCATACCTTTATAATGTTCATATGATCATGTTAAAATCATACTATAAAGCTTTGAACTCAAAAACCTATTTGTTATACCTTTTTGATCCAAAACCGTACACCCGAAACCCTAATTTCATGTTTTTACTTAAACTATGAGCTAAGCTTGTAAATTATTGTTATAATCTATCCTGAAAAGCTTATATAATGTTAAAATAAGTGCTTTGATAAGTCATGAAAGAATTTAATCTTAAAACCCGCGCGTTTTCATTTTAAAACCCTTATTTGACCTGTTGTCCTTCCCTATCTTAAGAATCGATTAATTTAAACTTGCGTTGTGTTAAATCTTCATATTTTAGTTTATTATAACTTATAAATGTCTATTGAAATGTTAAAATAAGCTTGCATGGCAATTTGGACATATTTTGTAATTATAGTCCATGCAAGGGGTATATATCATAATTATTAGAAACTTATAACTAAAAAGGACTAAAAGTGTCATTTTATTAAAGTTATAACTACAAGGGTCTATTATGTCACTTTCCAAAGTAAAAGGTTTACTTTGTATATCTTTTAAACTTGAAGAACCAAACTCGTAAAAGTGCAAACTCCGAGGGTGTATTTTGCCACTTTTCAAACTTAAGGTCTAAATATGTAACGAATTTGAAAAGTATAAAAAAGTATTCAAAACCTTACCAGCAGAGCTTAATTAATGCTTACGGCGTAGCTTAACTATTCAGTTATTGAGCAAACGCTAAAAACCGATATACCATATCACAATATAGGGATCTTCATATTAAGATGGTTTTCATCTTGTTAATAAATTTCTGCTGAGTTTGTTAGGATTAAAGATTTAAAGTGCTAGCTCCTCAAACTTATACTGAATTACCTCTGAATTATGATGTCCCAAACGGTGAACAATACTCCATAACAAATTAATTCAAAGACGATATTCAATTATAATGTAAAACATATTCAATCAAAATAAGACTTGATATATTACCCCAGGTTGCGTGTGATGAAGCCCTTACTTTCATTTCATATACCTTTGCTATCAATCAGATTTCCCTATACTACTAAGGTGATTTCCATAGCCCCTCTTTTTACCATTTTATAAATATTTTGAGGGAGATACATGCTACTTAACTTGTTTTATATATATGATATAGTTCCATTGCTACTAAACTTGTTTTATACAAATTAAAGTTATATGCGATGTAGTATGTATGCGGGCAATAACGCCTAGTATTGATGTGGATTATTGATGCGGGCAATAACGCCTAGTATGCATGCGGGCAATAACGCCTAGTATTAAATGTGGGATTATGAATTTCCGGTAATGACTCCTGTATTGATGGCGGGTAATGAACTCCCTATTTATGATGCCGGTAATGACTCCTAGTATCAATACGGAAAACGACTCCTAGTAGAATGCGGGGTAATGACATCTAGTACATATGTGAATAATGATTCTCTGTATGTCTTCTCAGTATTTGATTCTATAAATGACTTTTATTCAACTATTTTATTAAAAATCTATAGATTTCACTCAACCATTGTGTTGACCCTTTTTAGCATGTTTATCTCAGGTAATTGAGCAACTTATGGCATGGAGTGGCATGGACTTGAAGATGGTAAAACTTGGTTAGCATTCACGATTTTAAGTTTTTCTCAGTTATTGGTACGCTTACCTTTGAAAAACTCTGGATTTAATGAATGATAACGTATATTTTAAAAACGTCTCTTTTGAAACGTTTTCTATATTAAGACTGTTTGTAGCTAATGAAGTAATACCCCAGATTAGCTTTCGCTGCTATATTGTAAAAATGGGGGTGTTACATTTGACAACTCTGCATTTGCTTCTAGCTTGGCTCTAATAGTATCCCAGTCTTTTTTTCATATAAGAACTGTGCTTCAAATTGAAACTTAGCCTTTTCTTTTCTTTTGTTGTCTGTTAAAGCTACCATTTCTGCCATTCTTTTAGTCTAACATTTTATCTAAATGAAGTCTCTATTCACTTCTTCATCAGTTGCGCTTGCAACTTATAGACTCCTTACCAATCAGCTTCCTCTTGTCTCATTTGTTCTTTAGTTTTGTGAGTAGCCTGGATATCCTCCTCAACCATTGGAGCCTTTCCTTCCATTTAACCCCTTTTACTAGTAGTACCAGAATCAACTTTAGTACTACCATTACTAACTTCTTCAATACCAGTATTAATTTCTTCTCTACCAGTATTAATCTCTTCTTCAGCATCCAATCCAGTATCAATCTTTTTAGCCATAGACCTTGCTTTTCTCCTGTATCTCTTGCCCTTATCAGTTGACTTTTCCTTGCTAACACCCTGAGAAGCAACCTTTGACAATGTTTTAGCTGCCTCCAAGATTGTAGGACTGATTTTCTCATCCTTGAGGCCTCCCCGAATCTTATGTAGATTAAAAAAATAGAGTTGACTTCTCTTCATGATTCCCTAACCAAAAGAAACTAGAGGATCATCGTTAATTGAATCCCTGAATTATCCTCCCTAAATCCTCTGATTTTCCTTCACCCTCTGATTCAGATAAGAAGTACTTCTTGGATTTCCTCTTCAAAGCTTTTTCTAGAGATTTCACCTTCTTTACCAATTTGAGCACAGCATTCCCTAGTGTCTGCTTGGTGTCCTTCAACTCTTTCTCCAAACTATTAATCCTGGTCACCAAGGTAGGTACAAGCACCATCAATTCTTTAAGTTGCATACTATCCTCAGCACTTCATGATGTATTACCTTTAGGAAGAGGTGCTTCATAGGACCTAGGTGGTGAAAGATGAGGTGGAGATTGAGGTGGTGAATGAGGTGGTGAATGATGAAGTGGTGATGGATGAGGTGATGGAATTGGTGGTGATGGATGAGGTGATGATTGGAGTGGTGAAGGAATTGGTGGTTGGGATGTGGATGAGATTGGATCAACAGGTGTGTGATGGGGTTCAGCTGGTTGTGCTGAGCCTTCACCTTGATCCATAGCTGCCCATGCCAACATAGCAGGCAACAATGGTACAATATCCCCTGCATAACCCCTTTCGTGTTTGCAAAAAGCTTTTCGGTCAAAATTGGGGATAAATACCTTCATGTATTTTCAGTTGTAATATCCAAAATAATTTGTAAAAACCTTGGATACATTAAAAATTTTGAATTACTCTCTAAGTTATGCTATCCATCCTCAAATCCATGCTTATCCTGAAAAGTTAGTGCAAAAACAAGAAAAATGCTACAATATATTAAAATTTAACTAACTATATCCTAATTACCAGAATTAATACCCTAGCAGTATTAATTTTAACTAGAAGTACTTTCTACACTTTATATCTGCGTACAACAATTAGCAGCTGCAACATATTCTGCCTTAGTAGTAGAATTTGCCACAATAGTCTGCATATCTTGTCTTGCCAAGATATCAATCTTCTTCTAAGAAATTGACATCCACCTGTAGTTAATTTTTTGTCAAGGCTGGCTCCTCTATAGTCACTGTCTGAGTGAGCTTCTAGTTCAAAAGGTGAATCCCTAGGATACCATAAACCAAGTTTGGGTTGATGTTTGAGATACCTAAAAATCCTTTTTACTGCATTTAAATGTGAAGCTTTTGGAGTGACTTGAAATCTAGCACAGGCACAAACAGCAAACATGATATCTGGCCTTGATGCAGTCAAATATATTTGAGAGCCAATCATAGACCTGTAGACATGTACATCTACATCTACACCATCTTCATCCTTGACCAGTGGTTTATTAGACTAAATAGGAGTAGTAGTTGTTCTGATGGATAAAAAATCAAACTTCTTTAAGATGTCAGCTACATACTTATCCTGACTAATAAAGATTCCCTCAGGTAGTTGCTTCACTTGAAGTCCCAAAAATAATGTGAGTTCACCCATGGAACTAATTTGGAATCTTATGTACATACATTCTTCAAATTCTGTACACATAGACCTCTTTGTAGAACCAAAAATAATGCATCCACATACACTTGGACTAACATAATATCACTCTTTTTATTCTTGATAAACAATGTTTTGTCTATGGTACCTCTTCTGAAACCATTTTCCATCAGAAAAGAAGAAAGTGTCTCATACCAAGCTCTAGGAGCTTGATGTAGACCATAAAGAGCTTTGATCACCTTATAGACTTTGTTTGGATGAGCAGGATCAACAAAGCCTAGAGGTTGATAAACATACACCTCCTCTTCAATAGTGCCATAAAGAAATGCACTTTTAACATCCATTTGGTAGACAATAAATCCCATGTATGATGCAAAGGCTAAAAATAACCTAATTGCCTTAATTCTGGCAACAGGTGCAAAAACCTCATTGATAAACGTCAAACGCGTGTCGTAGTAATATATAGTATATCCCGTCAGATAAGACAATTACTTTAGGAAAAGTAATCGTCTATCTTCCGAGTGTCGTTTCCACGGCGAGAGATGAATTGAAATTCATGAGAATGTTTCGTTTGGTGCTTGAATGACAAATATTTTAGTTTTGGTTTTAAACTATTTTTATACTAAAAATTAAACTAATATTAATTCTAAGATTAAAAACTAAAAGATTATACTAAAATTGATATAAATGACAAATATGCTTGCTAAGTGACGTGAAATGTTCCTTAAGTGCGGGCTTAGGTTTAACGAATAAAAATCCTTAGAAAACAAGTTGCAAGAAATTAAATGACAAGTAAAGTAAAATGCTTTTTAAAATAAATGACAAGTATTTAAATTGCATTAAAAGTAAATGATGGTATGTAAATTTACTATTAATTTTTTTAAACCTTTTTAAAACCGCACTTAAATTCCAAATCACTAATCACTTAGCAAACACAAGTTAAACTACTCACTACACATGGCAAATATAAAATAAGCAAACATTTTATAAAATAACTAATTAAATCTACACTAATTAATTGAAAAAGGATAAAGAATGAAACCAAATTGAAGAGCCGCAAATAAACGATAACCACTCGATCTTAAAAACTTAATAAACAAATAAGTTTATCACTTTTAAGCTCTACTTCACTTATTAGCAAATAAAGGTGTCAAGTTTATCTACTAATTACTTTCATAAAAACTATAAAGATAAAAACTTTATCTATTTATCAACCTTATAAGACCCTTAAGCTCCGGCCTTAGATGAAGAAGGATGGAATAAGAAATAAGACATGTAATTTAACACCCCCAAATTTACATCGCAGCGGAACCAACAGTTTGGGTGTTAAGTCATAGCACAATAACATAAGAATATAAAGAACGACTCAAAAGAGACGTTTAGAACATAACATTGTCCCATTCATGAAAGATCAGAGTCTAAAGTTGGTCCACAAGATTGTCACCATACGACATCATACAAAAGTTTTAAAATCATAAGACCAAGTGTTTTTGATGAATGGAACCAAAACAATTTTTAATCAAAACATTTAACGTTAAACTTCGTCTGCCACTCCAAGCCATCAACCTTGATTACCTGAGATAAAACATGCTAAAAAGTCAACGAAAACGTTGAGTGAATCCATAGAGTTTATATAAATAAAAAGTGAACACAAGTATTTTTAATCATCGAAAACTTGTGGATCAAACAAGTTTTAATCACTAATGCATTAAGCTCATGCCACCGAAACCTTAACCAACATATTATAAATATGTAATCACATGCCCCCACAACTAGGTAATATTGCAATATACCTAAGAAAATTCTCAATACAAAATGTCCTTTAGGGGTGATCGCGCCATGGATGTCACAACCCCAGACAGGGCAGTCACGGCCCAATAGATCTATTTAATGTACTAGCGCTCACCCATCATAGGCAATTAACAGTGCATGAAATTAAGGGGCCTTTCTGCAATAGGTACTTATGCAATTAGTTCACAATCGGGTCCAGCAACCATAAATCACTTGTGTTCAATTTATAAAACTAGCATGTATCTCCCTCGCGGGGTTTATGAAAACATTTATAAGTAGAAAGGCGAGGCTATGAACTCACCGAGATATCAAAGAGATCAGAAGTATAATAAGTCTTGAACAAGATAAAATCCCTTACGCACCACCTAAAATACGTGACGCGTCTTAGTATAATATACAAGTAAAAATAATACGTAAGAAAAGTTTGACGAATATAGGATATGTTCCAAAGATATGCGCAACATGTCTTCTTGACTTAACTAAAGTATTTTGACTCCCAAATTGACATATGACCTGTTCTTATATGTAATTAAACATCTACCAAATTTCGCCGTCTAATTCCAATTTTAGGTATGATTATCTACACATTTGCCATTTTTAGTCAAGACGTAAAAGTCGCAATTCTGGAATTAGCTCATGTTTAGGGGCCTGTATCTACCAACCTATAAATGGTATAACCTCAAGGTTTTCACCCCTGGAAAGCCCTTGAAGTCTAGTTTTCAAAACATTAAGCCAATCACTCATATCATTTACCAATCCATGGGAAATAGATTTTTACTAACCCTAAGTCAAAACAGAAAGTTGACTGAATTTCTTACTTTTGCCATTTTAATCATAACTCCTAATCTAGGATAGCAATGGATGTGGGGCCAAGTGCTATAGCTTCCCTATGATGTCTAGTATTGACCCATGCTTTAAAATCCAAACATTTAACTCATTAACCTGGTGTTTAATACGTTTTCTAAACCAAAGTCCAGAACTGACCCATTTTAGTATTTTGACCATATCTCACTCAATAATAATAATTGGTTGACCATCCAACTATCACATCATGCCAAGACATATATCTATCCACCCATAACTTTTGTTTACAGACCCTAAGTCAAACATTTTGAGAAAACAACACGTTTTGCTACTGTTCCAGAACAGCCTCTATAAAATCCAACCAAACCTATTTCTAACTTATTTAAAACACAATCATCACTTATGCAAAGCCACAACACATATCCTAAACATATCCCATACTCATCAATATATATTTTTATAGCAAGTAATAATATCAAAATAGTCTTATAAGAAAAATTTAGGAAAAGTAAGAAAGATGGCTTACTATAATGATCACCCAAAATAGTTATTAACAATAAGTTTTCCTAGCCACCAAACTTTACTAGGACATCATTTCCTTGACATGCATGACCATCTTCACACTACTCTTCTAAATCAGCCCCAAAGCCTACAAATGATAGGTTTTATGGTATGTAAATGGAGCTTGGAATGTGAGGAATTAAATGGTGTAAATATAACAAGTGATTGTAATGGAAATTTTGTATGAATTAAGGGTTTTGTTGGTAAGGGTGTACGGCAAGAACAAGGGAGAAACAAGGTGTGTGTGTGAAATATTTTCCTTATTATGAGAAGAGAAAGTGGAGATGTGGTTTTTATAAATCTTACACATGCAAAGGGGATAAGACAAGTGTCTTAGACACTTGTCCTAAGAAGGACACGCCACAAGGGTGGTTGTGATGAGTTTTTGAGTTTAAATTTTTATAAACTTTGATGTTTAGTGTATAATTTTTAAGATAGGTAGGTAGTTTTGAGGCTAACGGGTATCAACGTAAAATAAAACGAGAGTTAAGGTGAAACCACGAAGTAAAAACGAATATGATAAAAATAATTCTACATTAAACGGAATACTTTTCTGAAAAGTTTAATTTACGTAAGGTTCAAGACGAATAATTGTTTTAAGCATAGCTTGAATTTAATTAAAACGACGATTTCAATAAAATGTCTAGATGTAAATAAAAGTAACTTGTTTAAAATTTATAAATTAATTATGAGATATTAAATAGTAGTGACCTTAAATACGGGGGTTTACAAAGAGCTTCTGAATTTCTTCATAACTCCTTCCTTTCAGCTGTTTGTGCTTGTATCCACCCATATTCTTCAGGTATGTACACATTCTATTCCTTATCTGAGCTTTGGTAGGTGGTTTACTCCTTTGCTTTGCTGCTCTCTATGCTGCAAAGAACCTTTTCCTTTCAGCTATCATCTCCATTAACATTCTTGACTTTTCTTTAATGGAGAATTATTCTTGTTCTTTAGCTTGGAGTCTTGCATCTAATTGCTCATCAACTTCAACCATAGCTTGAATGCTATCCAGTTCTTTAATAATTGCTGCTCTGCTAGCTTCTTCTTGTTCAACTCTTTCTCTCTGCATTCTTTCTAACTTTGCTTGTTCTTCAGCCTATATTTTGAATGCCAATTCCTCATCAAGCTGAATCTATGTCTTTCTCCCTATTTTCTTTTCAAACTCAGGCTCCACCATCTTGCTTTTACCTTTGTCTTTGCTTGTTGGTTGTGCTGGAGAAATTATTGGTTTAGATGCAGGTGCTTGCTCATCCTGATCATGAAAAAAGCACTTTTTTGATCTATTACAAGCACACAACCAAACACCTCACGAAATATGAAGATGAAAACACTCAAATTACTCAACTAATCTATGTGATAACATGTAACTAATTCGCTCAATTGCTCGGTCGTGATGAGTATTCTATCATAAGCTTAGCAAGGATACACATCTCCACCACTAAAGCCAAGGTGTAACAAGTTTATAAGGGTAAATATGGGTTTTTGTATGGAAAGGCATACGGTTTGATCATTCTTCAATCTTTCACCAGACGTACCACTCCAACAAGGCAGCTGAAGCACACATACACACCCGGAACACCGGGATAGACATGTGTGTTCGATCACATCCCCATTCGAATTTAACCAACGGTTAGGATGAAGAATGATATAGGGTAGGAACCTTCTAACTTTCACCAAAAGTCATAAACCAACAAGGCAGCTAAGACATGCATACATGGCCGTAACGACAGAATAGACATGCACGCTTGAACAAGTCCTCATTCGCGTAA
The DNA here is from genome assembly GCA_026074375.1 of Tanacetum coccineum. NCBI lineage: Eukaryota > Viridiplantae > Streptophyta > Magnoliopsida > Asterales > Asteraceae > Tanacetum > Tanacetum coccineum. The sequence goes on from BQNB010073230.1 coordinate 27,192, forward strand.
AACCAGCGGCTAATCATTAGGTGAGAGGGAAGTAAATTGTTGTTAAATAAAAATCAAGAAACAAATAGATTAAGACTTAAGATACAAGTTGCTAGACACTTTTATCCTGACCGTTACCATGATAAAGACACAACTATTTACAACGTATTGATCTTAGATCAAAAACAACAACCTAAGTTGGCGTTCCCGTAACGGTCAACTTCCCAATCTTCCTAAAACTTTACATACTCTACAAGGAAAGTGGCGATATCTTCCACTTTGTACAATACTCTACATCGATGATTTTTTAGACGTATCAACGAATAATCAATCCTTCGTGTTGGGATTAAAAGACTTCATGATGATCTTGGAGTTAATATTGCTAAGGTTAGAGTTACTGCTGCTAAGCATAACTTAGTGCGGTTAGTGATATTAGTGAAAAATATGCTAAGTAGCTAGTACTGCCAGTTACTACTGCTAGTATATATTACTACTGCTAATGGAAGTTAAGACTGCTCAGAGACTTAGAAGAAATACTACTAAGTAGTTAATACTGCTAGTATAAAAGTTACTACTGTTAGTGTAACTTAGTACTACTAGTATATGTTAGTACTGCTTGAGTAAAGTTACAACTGTTAGCATAAAGTTAGTACTGCTAGTGTAACTTAGTACTGCTGATGAAGAATGAAGAAAATATTCTAAGTAGTTACTACTGCTTGTACACAGTTAGTGCTGCTGGTATAAAAGTTAATGCTGCTGGTTACAACTGCTGAAAGATTACAACTGCTAGAAGAGTTTCTACTGTCAGAAGGATAAAGACAAGAGAAAGGATAAAGATGAAGATTGTTTATCAAGATTACTTACGGGATAAGTATGAGATATTTTTGTAAAAGATACGTATAAGTTATATGTTTAGAAGATCATGATAACTTAGGAAAATATTGTAAGCCAGTTAGGACTCCTTGGTGTATAAAAGGAGGTCCTAAGGCATAGAGTTAGATATCTAGAAATCGTTTTGTTTTTGATATCATTATAGCTTCAAGGTTTTGTAACCCTAACACTATTAAGAGTGTTCATTTTATATTGAGGCTGAAAGTTTGGTAAACTGTTTTGTTATTAATCTTGTTCATTACTGTTTCATTATAATTCTTCTTAGTATCATTGACTAGATTCCGCATAGTCTTTGATATTCATAATCAAAGTTTCTGTCATAGTTGTTTTGGATTTATTCAATACAACTTAAGCTTATACAAGCTAAGCAAGATCTATTATATTGGGATCAACAAGTGGTATCAGAGCTTGTGAGAAGCTTTGAATAAGAAGAAATTCTACTACATACAAGATCTACTTTTTCAAAAGGCTATGGATTCTTAAACTACTCAAACCATCAAGCTACCCATACTCCAACCTGGTGAGTATGATCTATGGAAGATAAGGATAGAGCAATACCTATAGTGCATTGATTACACTCTATGGAAAATCATAGAAAATGGTAATGCACCCATAGTAACAAAAATTGTTGATGGTAAGGACACTGTTATCCCTCCTACAACTATTGAAGAGAAGGCACAAAGAAGGGAAGAGTTGAAGGCAAGAAGCACTTTGTTGATGGCCTTACCTAATGAGCATCAATTAAAGTTCAACACATACAAGGATGCTAAGTCACTAGTGCTGGCTATTGAGAACAGATTTGGAGAAAAATATTCTAAAGTAGCAATATGAAAACTTTGCTGCATCCAGCACAGAAGTGATTAAGCAAACCTATGAAAGGCTTCAAAAGATAATTAGTCAACTAGAGATGCATGGTGAAGTTATCTCTCAAGAAGACATCAATCAGAAGTTCTTGAGAAGTCTATCACAAGATTGGACCATGCATACTATTATGTGGAGGAACAAACCAGAAATTGAAACATTAAGTTTGGATGACCTCTTCAATAACTTGAAGGATTATGAATCAAAGGTCAAGGGGACATCTAACTCAACCACTAACTCACACAATGTAGCATTTCTATCTACTAGCAGCACTAATGATGCATTTGGAGCAGTTAATACTATTCAGGGTGTTAATACTACTAGCACTGGGTGCTGCTGATAGCTCAAAATCTGGTGAAAATTTTAGTAATGATATGATTTATTCCTTATTAGTTAGCCAAGCAAGTATTCCACAGCTTGACAATGAATATCTTCAACAAATCGATCCTGATGATCTAGAAGAGATGTACTTGAGGTGGAGCATTGCTATGCTAACTTTGAGAGCAAAAAGATTCCTGAAGAATACTGGAAGGAAGTGGGACATAAAAAATAAAGAAAGAATTGGGTATGACAAGTCCAAGGTGGAGTGTTTCAACTGCCACAAAAAGGACACTTTGCAAGGGAGTGCAAGGCACCTAGGAATCAAGACAACAGGAAAAAGGAGCCTACAAGAAGGACTATGCCAGCTGAAGAAACCACTTCAAATGCCTTAGTGTCGCAGTGTGATGGCTTTGGCTATGATTGGAGAGACCAAGCAAAAGAAGGTCATGTTGATAGAAATAATGCCTAAAAGCATTATTAATATTTTTCACATCCTTACATTTTGATAATCATAAAATATAAAAACATTCAATGAAAAATTAAAACATAAACAAGTAATTAGTGGTTAATATTCATTTCAAACTTATATCACTCCAAGGTATGAATAAACAAATGTTTGATGCATTTTATGATCAAATAAAACTTTTATAAAATGCTGTAAAAATTTTATAAACATCACAAAATATTTTTTACATTTAAAAGAAATGTTTTATTCAAAATAAACATTTTAAATTTCAATTTTTCAGAACTAAAACGGCTAGAAATGGTCCAGTAAACACCTCTCTTGAATAGGACAAAAAGGGAGCGTCTGAATAAGGGGCGCCCCCCTTAATTACATGGGCGGCCCCCTTAATTTTAAGGGGGCCGGCACCCTATTTAAGGGGGCCGGCCATAGACTCCGCTCCTCCTTCTTGTCCTATAAATACTGGACTATTCCTCAACAATTTTCTCACCTTTTGCACTCATTCAAGTGCAAGAGAAGAATACTTCCATCATCTAGTGAAGAAGTATTACACCCTAAAATCCATATTGCAATCTTGTTGCATCCATATCATACCTTGTAAATCTTTTGTAAATCTTGTAAAGTTGTGTAGTTGTTAGGATTTGGTGATTGTTGTAAGTATAGTTGGATCTTGGTGATCCTTTTTAGTAGTGTTAGATAGTTGTGATATAAGTAGTGTGGTGAGAAGAAGTTGTGAAGGTGTGAAGTTGTGAAGATTGAAGAAGTTGTGTAGTCGTGATCAAGGTGTGAAGATAAGTTGTGTAGTGAAGTTGTGAAGTAGTTGTGAAGTTGTGAAGTCGTGAACTAGTCGTGAAGTTGTGTTGTGATAGATTGGTTCTAGCTAAGATTAGAACTCGACATCTAGCTTAGTGTCGGAAATTGATATAAGCAACGTTGTGTACGGTTTTCTCCGCCATAAGGGAGCTTGTTGACATAGTGAAGAAAACTCTCGAGTTTGGTGCTCGGGGAGTGGAGTAGGCCGAAGAAGAGCTTCGTAACCGAACCACTATAAATCCTTGTGTTGCGGTTTGATCTTTCCAACTCTTATCTTTTATTTACTTCTACATATTTACATTGTTCATATTGTGCAAGTATTGAATTCACAAAAAGTCGAATCTAAGTTTTTATAAACAAATTTTAAATATTAAATTAAAAAGCGGTAAACTATTCAACCCCCCTTCTAGTTTTCCACAATTGGTATCAAGAGCCACGTTAAACAAGATTTTTAAAATAAATTGTATTTTAAAACTTGAATCGATCTATGGAATCGGAAAAATATTTAGAAGGGCAATCTATGCAAAGACCACCACTTTTTGAAAGTGATGGATTTATTTATTGGAAAAATAGATTCGAAACTTATGTGAAGTCAAAAGATCTAGATCTTTGGCATGTTATTACCGATGGTGATTTTCCTCCTATTCAATTTAATCCCGAAACTAAAAAGGATGAAATTGTATCTTTTCATAAACAAGATGATGATCTTAAAAAGAAACTTGCAAAAAATAATGAAGCTAAAATGGTAATTTATAATGCTTTGCCACGTAAAGAATACGAAAGAATTTTTATGTGTCAAACCGCAAAAGAAATTTGGGATACTTTACTAATCACTCATCAAGGTAATAATCAAGTCAAAGCTAACAAAATAGATCTCCTTGTTCAACAATATGAACAATTTATGATTCCGGAAGAGGAATCAATAGATAATGCCTTTGCTAAATTTAACACTATTATTACTAGTCTAAAAGCACTTGATGAAAGTTTTTCTAGCAAGAATTGTGTTAGGAAATTTCTTAGGGCACTACATCCAAAATGGCGCGCGAAAGTCACGGCGATTGAAGAATCAAAGAATCTAACAACCTTATCTCTTGACGAACTAATTGGAAACTTGAAAGTTTATGAAGAAGTAATTAAGAAAGATGTAGAAACGGTTAAAGGCAAGAAAGAACAAAGTAGATCACTTGCATTAAAAGTAAAAAAGGAAGTAAGTGATGAAGATAGCTCAAGTTTTGATAGTGAAGACGAAGAGTATGCTATGGCTGTAAAGGAATTCAAGAAATTCTTCAAAAGACGAGAAAGATTTGCAAGACAACCACGAGGCGATAGAAAAACATTCCAAAGAAGTAGAAATGATGGTTCTGATAAAAAGTGAAAGAAAATGTTTTAGATGTGGTGACCTAAATCATTTCATTAGAGAATGTTCAAAGCCGTCAAAGAACACCGATCAAAGAGCATTCATTGGAGGAGTATGGAGCGACAATGGAGAAGATGAGGTGAAAAATACTAAAGATGAAGCTTGCCTTGTAGCTCAAGCACCCGATGAAATATGCTTAGGAGTAAACTTGGAACCCGATGAATGGATTAAAGATAGTGGATGTTCAAAACACATGACCGGTAATCGAAAATTGTTTTCTTCATACAAAGCATACAACGGAGGTAAC
>BQNB010073231.1:11398-32183 GCA_026074375.1 Tanacetum coccineum
CACCCTCCGTTACGGCGTAAACCCCAACGGGTTAACTACGCCATAACTATAAACTTGAATAGGAATCTTGGGTCGGGTAGAAAAAGGGTTACGGCGTAGTTCCAGAGAACCAACTACGCCGTAACTATCGTTTTGAGCAGCTACTTATGCATATTTCTTCACGCACCCTTCCACTTTCGTGTCTTTCCATTCCAATGCTCATATTTTCCTAAAGACGAAACATGAATCATTTAAGTACATATTTTCATAGAAATACAACAATTATGAGCATTTTTACAAGGGATATTGATATTAACAAGTATGAACTATTTGATGTTATCAGAATTCACCTAATGTGAATTTTTTTAAAATATGAATGTCATCCGTATGTTGTGCTTTTGGGCAAACCGCGGTCGTTTTCTCATGTATTTCAACAAGCACGTAAGATGAGTTATGTATTTTCATCGTGAAAGTAAGATCAAGATATGTTAAGTGGACATACAAATATAGGGGTGAGGAGCAAGTGAGAAAAATATATAATGTTTTCTGTTTCCTAATTGGCATCATAGAAAAGCCTATATCAGTTTCTCACTTTTTCCTCATCCCTATATTAGTATGTCCACGTGACATCTTAGTTCTACTTCAAAAACGCTAATGGACAGGAGCTCATCGTGTTTTTCGTCTTTTTTATTAAAGTTAAATGTTTTTATATAATCATAAGTGATATAAGGTGTATTTTATTTGGTTGTGGCGAAATGGAAGCACGTTCTTATATCTGTTCTAATATCTTTAGAGTCCCAACACTTTCCGATCGTCTTTAGAGTCCCGCAGCTCATTAATAGGAATTGGTGTATGGTGGTGTTGTTTTCCATATACTTCATGTAGTGTTTTGTACATATACTTTATGTGGTGGTTGTTTGCCTTTGATGATTCAATAACGTGCTTAGTTTTTGTTTTGTCGTGGCAAAAAACTACATCACCTAAAAGTTCAAGTGTGGCTCGTTCCTGATACGTATATGACCCTATGCATCTATATTTTTGATCTGATTATTAATAGATTGTTCTCTATTTAGGCTATCCAAAAATGACAGGTTGTCGTGTTAATGTTGGAGTGAGGATGATGGAAGAAATCAATGTGAATGTTCTATATGATGCTTGGAGGAGAATTTGGGTTGCGTAAGTTGGCCAAATAAATAGGCCTTGCAGTCGCATTTAGAGCTAACAGGAAGTGAAAGCCTGGTTGGGGGCATGGGAAAACCAAGACGCTTCATTCGGTGAGCTACCCGACTAGCCATCTTCTTGTTGTGCATTTTCTCATAGATGTAACTTCTAAAGGCTATTTGATCAAAACAGTCTTTAAGCAATGTGAAAATAAGTAACTCTTTAACGGCTTATGAAAATATTATTTCTTTTTAAAAAACATATAAGCATAAACTGTTCGGATGGGAAAACTGAGTTTTTTTCTTAAATACAGATAAGAAAAAGAGAAAGAAAAAAAAGAAAAAGCGGAAAAAAGCAACCCGAAACACCCTAAGCTTCAACGCTCAATATTGTCGGTGATCATCTCATAACCCATTCCTCTTGCATTTGGTTTTGTTAGACAGTAGTTGGTTTGAGATCTCTCTCAATCTTGCGAGCTTTACATTGAAAATAACTTTTTTTTCTAAATCATTTATTTTTAACGATCTGGCTTTAAATTTAACAAACATTTACAACATACAATTATATTACGTTAACAATTTTTTATGAAAGTGAAATTTGAGGCAATAATTATATAACATAATGTACATTTTGAGGCCTTTAAATGTATAAGGTCTTATGCGGTAGCACACCTCGCGCACCACGACTCTATGACAAGCTAAACGGCTCTCTGCCTAACTAAACGAAATGTGACAATATTTAAATTCTTCAAGTAATAATTTATTAAAGATGAAACGTATATCTCTTCAAGTGGTTTACTTGGTTTGACTATAATAAAAGCTTTAGGTGGAGGTTCAATCCCCATGTCATATTCTTGTTGTGTTATTGCCTTTTTCTTAATATTTTTATAAGGCAAATGACACAAAAACGTAATCAACTTAAAAGTAATTTCTAATTAAAGTATTATTTTTTTTGCATAAAAAGACACTTAACTTATATTTTTGGCTATATTTTCATTAAATATTTAATGATCATCCGTTAAGTTTTACATATCACATCCACCGACCACTACCACCGTCACCAATCATCTTCGCCACCTCCTTCAAACATCTAATGCATGTATACGGTTATTCCATTAAACTGTAATGATTGATAAATGCAATTGATAAATTATTTCATTTCAAACTGTATCAAGTTACTCATTCTTTTTAATATTACTAATGCACTCATTTTTTTTTTCTGGTTCTTTTTAATATTACTCATTTAACGTGTAAGAGAATATATGGAATTGTGTTTGTATCATGTATCAAAAATATTTAAGTTATATTATTTGTGGAGAAGAAACCTGCAATTGGTAATTTGTATCGAGTTACTCAATGCATATAATCATACTCAAAATCGTGTACATCCATTAGATGTTTGAAGCAATGCTTGGTGGTGGCGACGATGATTGATGGTTGTGGTTCGGCTGTAAACTTAAAATGAAAAACTTAACGGATGATCGTTAAATATTTAACGAAAATACCAAAATTAGCTAAAAATTAAGTTGAATGCCTTTTTATGCAAAATAATAATAATAATAATTTGATACCTTAATTGAAAATGACTTTTGATATATTTTTGTGTCATTTGCCCTGTTATTATATGTCATTGTCATCAACAATTCACTCTTGATATCTAAACTAAAATTATCCAAATATCAAAATAAAGAAATCCTCGTTACTATCTAATTGTTTGAGACGTGTTGATCCTATCAAATTATGCATTAACGTTCGACTAGCATGTTTAGTAGATAGATTATCCACAATTCAACGTATCAAAAGGATTAAAAACATAGACACGTGGAAATGAGTGGAAGAGAAGTGGCAAATATGTCACTTTTGGAACTTATCTTGTCACATGACTTACCATCACCATGCATGATGACTCATTCCATTTATCCATTTATCTTGAATTATGCAGTCCATCCATAATACATATTCATAGTGTCCCATGCTTCATTATTCTATATATGATCACATTCAACTCATTTCAAACACACAACTTTTCATACACATTCCTTATATCATAACAAAAGTTTCGATAGATCTTTATAGTGATGATGATTAAACAAATTGTTGTTGGTTCTCCAATCTCCTCACTTCCTAGTATATCTCCTCCTCAATGTGTCCCGAACCAAAGGTTTTGTTCTATTTCTTTTTTGCTTTGATTTGTGCAAATATCATAAGTCAATTGTGTTTATGATTATTGGTTATTTTCAGATTGCAATTGGTTACAAATACTAAAGCTCAGTTGTCGAACCAACGAGGCCGTAGGAATGGTAGTGGTATTGGCACCCGAAAGTTGAACTTTAGGTGAGACGACAACTTTATCATCATGTCATGTTTACACAACATTTGCAGTTACCTTTATACTTCATCCGCCTTAAAATTATACTCTCCATTTTCATTTTGACATAGTTTCAAAATAGTAGTCCCCTTTTATTGGTATTTTAAACCCTGTGTTTTTTAATCCGTGGACAGGACACAGCGTTCTTATTAAATTAAGTGGTATCTAGATTAGGCTAGATGAGTCATGAAGAGGGTATTTACTAAATTAAGTGGTTTGGCGAAATCACTAAGATTTTTTTGACCTTTAAGATGAAACAAATGATTGGTCCCACTCATTAATGAGAAAAGAAACACCCTCTTAATTGAGATAGAGAAGTATATGTGAACCTCCCTAATAACATGAAACAAAGGTTTGGACTCACTTATTAAGTGGCCCGTTTAGATGTCTCAGTAACATTATTCTATTATATTCTTGTAGGTTCGTTATTTTTTTTTTGTACGATTGATTTAGTACACATATAGTTAGTGTAGTTAGTGGGAACCCACTCCCATTCGTATAAAGGAGGAAACCATCAGACTCAAACTTATGACCTCTCGCATGGAAGATCCCCTGACCAACTCTGCTGCTAGACAGACGTTTGCTGCTAGACAGACGTTGGCTGTAGGTTCAGTATTGAATGAATGTACAACTTATAACTTAGTATAAACTAATACGGAGTATGATAAATATATAATACTACACCAAAAGCTATATACATCGTCTTAGTTTCTTGTTTGGAGTTGGTTTACATAAAGTTTACAGAACATTGGAGATGTGCTAGAAATTGACATAGAACATTTACCTAGTAAGTGTTCCCATTGCGGTTTTTGTTTGTCGTAAAATAATTGTTCACTTTAAACTATAACTAATCAAAAAGAATTTTAGAAGATATAGCGGATGACATGTTAGTCGTGCGCGGTATAATAATTGTGCTTTTACAAAAATGCAAGTTTTTAAAGATTTTGGGTTTCCTTGTGGAACAGTTGGATGGCTACAGTAGGAGAAAATGTGAAGCCATCAACACCAGTTACACCTACATCAGTGCCTGTGCGTGTGGCGCATGAGCTTCATCAAGCAGGTCATCGTTATTTGGATGTCAGGTACTCAAACTAAAAGATCATTTATTTATAAACAATTAAAATGTAGGGGTCTAAGGTTCACTATGGGTTTGTGTAGGACTGCTGAAGAATTTTCGGCTGGACATGCTGTTGGTGCAATCAATGTTCCTTACTTGTTTAGACTTGGATCAGGTTTGTCCCTAATGTCGGTTTTTAGAGTCGTTTACTTGGACATTCATGGATTTAAGTTATGTATATTGTGTTACGTAGTGATTTAACAATGTAGCTAGGAACCTAAAGGTGTTGGACATTGCCCAATTAAATGGATGCAACCAACTTGATTAATTTTATGAAAATGTTAGATTATCCTCTTGATGAAATTATGTGTGTTTGATCATTTTTAATGCATTAGTTAGATAAGAACAGTGATTAAAGAAGTTTTGTGGACATCATCATGGACGGAACCAAGGGTGTCCCGCGGGGTCCCAGGACGCCCATGGATTTTTTCAATGTAGTGTTAATTTTTGATAAAATCATTGATTTTTCCTAAATGCATCTTAAATGCACCCGGTCCATCGGAATGTGGAATGTGTTTCTAGTGTTACGGTTCAAAAAAATTGTGCATCCGGTCATATTTTGTACTGGCTCCGTCGCTGGACGTCGTGTCCTTGCCTATTTCAACATATACAACATAACTTTGGTCCACCACTAATTTCCCATTTTACCTATTTCGAACACAGATTTGTACTTTCTGTTATAATGATTTTTGTTGGTATTGTATTATAGGAATGACCAAGAACCCTGAATTTCTAAAGGAAGTCTTGTCCCATTTCGGAAAAGATGATGAGATTCTAGTTGTAAGTGCTGAAACCTTGATTTTAGCAATAAATATTTTGCTACAAACATTGTTGCAAACTTGTAATGAATCTTTCAGTCACTTACTTTATATTTGTGTTGAACAGGGATGTCAATTGGGCAAAAGATCACTCATGGCTGCTACCGAGCTTCTTTCTGCTGTAAGTATTCAGTTATTGCCAACAATTGGGTTCATTTGAGCTATATTTGCCCACTCATTTGTAAATTGTAGATTCCTCAAACTTATATAAAGTCGAACACGCCAAATAAATCTACCCAGAGTGTGGATACCAAATGTTGGACTTCAAAATTGTATACAAGTATCTAAGTTTTCTTGCATTTCTGCAGGGTTTCACCGGTGTGACAGACATAGCTGGTGGATATGCTGCGTGGAATCAAAACGGACTACCGATTGAATCTTGAAGATAAATAATATGTAGAATGAATAAACAAGTTGCTGATGTAGCAATGAAGCATCATTGTCAGTTTGTAAATACAGCATGTTCAGATATTTGCACATATGTAGCTAGCATATTAAGGGGAGTGGTGTGGTTCTTGAAACAACCCTTCCCACTTTTATCAAGTTTTATTGAATAACAAATTGGAAAGGAAAAAAAACATCTTGGTATGATATCGAGTCTTGAAATGTGTCGCTATGAATCTTTGTAAAGATCAGCACTTTGTTGAACTAAGTTGATGGCATTTGTTAAAACTCAAACATTGGATTCCTTAAACTTAGGGATGGAGTACCTATGTTATGTGTTCTATAGAGCAACTGAATCCTGAGTTCTCGCCTTTTTACCTCTTATGTAGTGTATGGTATGTTGTAATTAAAGGAGGAATGAAAAAGATTATTACGATGGAATGAAAAAATGTTCTTTGTTTACACTTATGGAATGTAATAATTCATTACAAGGAATGATCCATTACGTCAAAATTATTCTCTAGGGGCCTCCTTTTTTTTTCATTTCATCTTTTAATGGAATCAAATTACATAAAACTCCACCATTAATTAACATATTAAATTAACTTCCTATCATTAATTGGGCATTTTAGTCTTTTTATCATGATTTCATTACGTTTTATCATACAATCCAAACATGATTAATAATGGTAATGAATCGTTACATTCCACTATTTATTTCATTACGTTGGTTATTCCATTCATTTGACATTTCATTCCGTACTATCAAACGAACCCTTAGGGCCTATACGGCCGTGCAGTGTATCAAATGTTTTGCACATACGTAAACAGTTTTTATTCGTTAAATTTGAGCATAAACATATACCAGTATGTAATGGTGATGAATGATGTAGGTCTTGAGTTTCTCTCCTTTCTTCTGTTCACCGTTTGTCTATCTTACAATTTGACAGGATTTATACGTAGTTGTTAGTACAAAATATGTAACGGGTTGGTAAGATGGATCTGGATAGATATTGGGCTGGGCCAATGGGTAAGATTTTGTACTAAACCAAGTGAAGAGACGAATTCTTGCACAATCAAAGGTAAACCGTTAGTTTTACCGTGGGGACGGACCCCACGATTAGACTCCGGCGTGAGAGTAAGTACACATATTTATCAGAGAATGCCAGAGTATGCGTGTGTGAAATATTATTAGAGAACTGTACCTCGTTGGGTGTCAGAGTACCCCTTTTTATAGGTGAGTCAAATACTAGGTTTTCCTAGTATTTCGCTTAGGCTTGTTAATGGGTCGAAATGGGCCCCTTGTCTGGCGAGGGTCCGCGGTAATCATGATTTGCGGATGTGGAATCCCTTCCGCAGATGTGGAATTCCTTCCGTGGAAGGTATGCAGAGGCCGTTAATGGCCAGTTACGTCCACTATGCTACTTCTGGGCCACGCCAGCGCGGGACTGGGCTTAGTTCTGGCCCATTGTGCTTTTTAATTGTTCTATTGGGCTTGGGCCCACGTAAGGCTTATGTAGTCCAGGCCCGAAGGCCTGCTCTACGTAATATACGTCATCAAGTCCCCCCAGTCTAGTATGTCTATTGCGTGCGACTTTGTGGCGTGTAGTAGGTATTACTAGACTCATGTTCCGATGTCGTCCTCTGCTCCTTTCGTAGTTGTTAATTTCTACGGGACGTTTCTTTTTCCTTGTTAGGTGAGATATGGGTGACGTGGCCTCTTTTTGGTCTTTCATATTCTGACTGATTTGATGGTTTAGTCCACTTGTTCAGCTGTCATCATTATCTTTTACTTTTGATCCTAACCGTTGACTCAGGGATCGTGGCAACGTGTAAACATCTGGAAAAACCTTGAATTTACTATACCGAGAGTATAAATACCTGATTTGGTTTTCACTGTTTTCTTTTTCATCTTCTCAAACTAAAATCGCCATTGTTAAAAATTCTTCAAGCTCTCTAACTGTACCCTTTGCGCCCTTCTTCGAAAAACTTTAGGCTTTCAGGTTAGGCCCTAATCCTTGCTTACTTTTTATCATGGGCAGTATTACGGATATAAAGTCGGTTCTTACTCAGAAAGCTCTTAGTATTTTTTGCAAAACGTTTCGTATTCCTGATGAGGTTCATCCAGAATTGCCTAGCCCTAACCAAACAATTCATGAAATGCCTACTGGCAAGATAGGTGTATATACTAGATTCTTCGAGTATGCCAATTTTCGATTACCTCTTTCCATTTTCCTTGTTAACGTGCTTAAACACTATCGCATCCATATATCCCAACTATCTGTTATTGCGGCAGCCAAAGTGTCTCATTTTGAGATCATGTGCCGTGTCCATGGCTTTGAGCCAACGGTGGGGTTGTTCCGCTTCTTTTATGTGAACTCTAAAAATAAAGGTTGGATGTCATTCAGTAAGCGTCAGGGTAACGACGCTGTTTGTTATACCAAACCTCTAGATTCTTTAAAAGGCTGGAATGGCCATTTCTTTTGGGTTGATGCATTTGCTTGTCCTACCTCCTTTCCGTGGAACACTAGTAAAAGTGTGTCGAAGGACCCTTTTCCAAAGTCTTTTGAATTTAACGCGGAACATTATGCTACCCTTATTGCATATCCGGCTCCGTTCCATAAGTATCTGGAACCATTCCTTTGTTTGGTGGGAATGAGTCGCCATTATACCTTGGACGAGAATACTTATCCCGAGTTTTTGCATGATAATGACGAGGGTGGGTGTTTATTATTATACCTTATTTATGTTGTTACCTTTTGATCAGGTTTTCTGACCGTCTATTCTTTTATGTAGAAATGGATTTGCTCTCCTTTATTCGAACTGCCGATCCTACAAAGGTGAGGATTGGTGAGCGACAACGTGCCGAAGAGGAACCCAAACTTTTGGATACCACCGTAGGGCGTGTTGTTCCGCTCCTACCAGTTGCCCCTGCTCATGCTGAAAGCGAGCTGGAAGCAAGTGTGGACAAGCTTTTTGATGAGAGTGGTAGTGGTAACCCAGCGGAGCAGGGTGATTCCGCAAGTGGTGGGCAGGGTGTTGGTATCCAGCTTGTAAGTGAGGCTGTAGAGACTGTTGTTGAGGATGTGGCTCCTTTGCAACCAATGCGCCAAAAGAAACGGCCAACCGCAGTTGTAGATGCTGGTGAACCCTCCCCCCCCTCAAAGGTTCGTTATTTCTTCAGACTCTTCTCATCATTCCAGCACTAATGTTGCGGAGGCTGAAGTTGATTCTGTTGTCAGGTCTTCTATTCCGATAATGACAGTGGCTACCACCGTTACCTCCACGGTTGATCCCGCTACAATTGTTAAAGAAAATTTTGTTGAATCCTCTCTTTTTAGTGGTGGTTCCTCTTCAGCTGGTGGAGCTTATCACACCATAGGTGGCTTTTCTGACCTTACTGGCAGTGACTTTATTGTTAGTGGTATCCGTACTGTCATCAGCCCTGATACGGATCTTCAGAAGGTGTACGTGCCCTAATGGAGCGTAACCAATGGGTCTGGCTTAGATGACGGTCATGTTTGCCGTGAAATGGTAGATGAATTTGCTTCCTAAGTTCTTTGCGTCAATTCGTGGAATGGAACATGACCAACTTTTCACTGATTAATGTGGGGGCCGCGCGGCAAATGTCTTTAAGTGCTGAAGTGAGGATGCGTGCTGAGTATAACATTAAAGAAAATAGGAGGTTAAAGTCTGTTGTTGATGAGCAAACGGAGTTGCTAAAGGTCAAGGAAAGAGAGATTAAAAATTTCAAGGCGCAGCTGTTATTAAAGGAAGTAGAAGCCGCGGAGGCCATTCACCTCCGTACTGAAGCCTCTAAGCTTGAAGCTGTTAAGAAATCTCTTCGGGATGAAGTGCAAGCTTTAAGGGAGCGTAATTCCACCCTCAAAAAGGAGAAGAATGATCTGGATGTGAAGGTAGCCGATCTTGCAGCTTCAGTTAAAGTTAGGGAACACGAAGTCGCGGATTTGGATGCTGTGGTTACTTCTGTTAAATCTTAGAATGATAATCTTGTGGCACAGGTGCGTGTCTTTACACTTAGGGTTTTTTCCTTTCTTCTCTTTTTTTCCTTATTTGTATACTTCCGCGTGATTGCAGGTTCATGACCTAGAGACATCCTCTGCCAGACTTCAAGAGAAAGTGACAGTGTATGAGGACTGTATGGGTCAGCTTGAGAGATTATAGGATGAACAGATGAAAGTTGTGAATGATAAATTCGACAAGCTATACACTAACTTTATTGAAATAGCCCTTCACTTAGAGGATAAGTTCTATCCTCACCTTCTCACTACCATTGCCGGCCGCAGGTGGCTTCTTACCCACGGCATGAAGCTTGCTATCGCTAAGTGTTTAAACTCGCCTGAATACCTTTCTGCCCTCGGAGCGGCTATTAGTAAGGCTATTGAGAAGGGCATGCAAGATGGGTTAGCTGCTGGAATTACTCATGACAAGGAAGGTAGGATCTTGACAGATGTTGCTGCGTATAATCCTTTCGCGGAAGTTGATTACATTTCCGCTTTGCAACAACTTCAGAATGTGAACTTCTCCTTGCTTGCTGAGTTGAAGCTTAACAAGAATTCGAGTGTCGAAACTTTAATGAATATTCTTCGCCTGGAAGAAACTCTTGCTGAAAGGCTGGACTTGAATGAGTCGTAACCTCATGTTGACCAACTGATGGTCCCCATTCATCATTCGCCAGACCAAACTGTCGTTGGCGCTACCGCTCTTTCACTTACTCTAGATGTTTCTGGTAGCCGTGTCCGGAGGATTAAGGATAATATTGCGAATCATAGATCGGCTCTCCCTGATGTTTTTATTCCTTTAGCTAAGCCTTTCTCTACTGCGGTCTTGATGGGTACAGAAGGAACTTTCGGGATTGTTCCCGGTATTACCACGGCTCTGTCTACAACTTTTGCTTCTGCCAACTTGATTTCTCCCATTTCTACAGATGACTATGAGATTGTGGGTGCAGATGATCAAGTTGTTGCCGGTGGGAACACTAATCCTTTCCCTAATGTTGATGATGCAGAACTAAATATTTAGTGGTTTGTTAGGATGTCTGGCCTTGGTCGCATGTGACCTTTTTTGTTACTGCCTTCTCTATGTAAACAATTTTTCTAAGTGTTTGTATTCGTTGAGTGCCATGGTCACTTGTGACCTTTTTGTGTGCGGCAACTTACACTCGTGCAATTTTTAATGTCTTATTGTTTAACCATGACTTTGTTATCCTTTTAATATGATGATATGTTTATTCTGATAGTCTTTGTTTGAATATTTATGGGTTATTCTCCCTATACTGGGTTTGCAATACCTCATATGTATAATTGAGTGAATTTTGAGGTTACTCATTCTTTTTTTATACGGAATAACATTGATTGGGTCATGCCCTATTGCGTGCACGTCTTAATCACATAAAGAATAACTTTGCAAAGTAAAGAACAAAAAAATTTTAAAGTAAAATTTGTGAAGGTAGCTAAGATTCACTTTTTTATTAAAATTTTAAAAGACATTACAATGCGTAACTAAGATAGAGTGAAGTGCTTTACCCCCACTACAGAGTCCGCATGGGTGAACTGCTTACATTTTGTAAACGTAACACTTTTTAAGGTTGCTAATATTCCAAGTCCGTGGAAGCTGCTTTCCGTCACGATCCCTTAACTTATATGCGCCCCTTCCAAGTGCCTCCGTGACCTTATATGGTCCTTCCCATTTAGGGCCAAGTTTCCCTGTATCTTTCGCACGGCTTGCCTCATTGTTATGGTATACGAGGTCTCCTGGTTTAAAACTTGTACTTCGAACTTTGGAGTTGTAATATCGTTCCATTTTTTATTTGCTTTTTGCTTCACGTATTGCTGCTTTCTCTCTCCGTTCTTCCAATAGGTTGAGGTTGATTTCCAGAGCATCATTGTTTTGTACTAGGTCCACCTCCGCTGTCCTAAGTGTGGGCATGCTAATTTCTGCTGGGATGACAGCTTCCGTTCTGTATGTTAATGAGAATGGAGTGTCTCCGTTGCTAGACTTTATCATAGTGCGGTGTGCCCATAGAACATGAGGAAGCTCTTCCATCTAGTTTTTTCTCCTTTCATCCAACCTTGCTTTTATCCCTTCTCCGAGACTGCGGTTTGCTCTTTCTACCAGGCTATTGGTTTGCTGATGTTTAACAAAAGCAAAATGTTGGCGGATACATAATTTCTCGCACCAATCTTTGAAAAGATTGTCCTGGAATTGCTTTTCATTATCCGAGATAATTTCTCCTGGGAGCCCGAATCTACAAACAATGTTGTCCCACACGAATTTTTTTATCTGGTTGCCAGTAATGGTCGCAACCGGTTTTGCTTCAATCTATTTCGTGAAGTAGTCGATGGCTACTATCAAGAATTTGACTTTCCCAGGCCCTTCCGAAAAAGGTCCAGCTATGTTAATTCCCTATTTGTAGAACGGCCACGGAGACGTGATTGGGGTTAGCTTTTGCTGTGGATTCCTTGGAATAGGTTTATGAAATTGACAGTCGTGGCATGCTCTTATTAGCGTTCTTGCGTCCTCGTGCATGATTGACCAATAATAACCAATCCTCAAGGCCTTTGCCACGACGGATCGTGTGCCTGCGTGCATACTGCAGGATCCCTTATGTATCTCTCTCAGAACATAGTTGGCTTGAAGTGGTCCTACGCACCGTAGCCAAGGTCCAAGGAAAGATTTTCTATAGAGGGTCCCATTGATTATGGCGAACCGCCACGACTTGCGTCTCACTACTCTTGCTTTTTTCATCTCTACTGGCAGTGTTCCGTCCGTGAGGTACTTGAAAATAGGAGTCATCCACGTATCTCCTTCTTCTTCTACTACTGCCAATACCTCGATTGCACTTATAGATTTTTCCTTTAGCTCTTCAACCAGCACTTGCTTACTTAAGTGTGCAAAACTTGTTGATGCTATCTTGCTTAACGTATCAGCTTTTTGGTTTTCACTTCTAGGGACCTGTTTGATAGAGAACGCTTTGAAGCTGCTAGTGAGCGCTTTTACCTTTTCTAGATATCGGATCATGTCAGTTTCTTTTGCGACATACGTTCCGTTCACTTGGTTTGCCACCAACCGCGAATCAACATTTGCCTGGAGGTTTTTTACGCCCATTTGTTCCGCTATCTTTAATCCGGAAATTAGAGCTTCATATTCCGCTTCGTTGTTTGTGGCGTCAAACCTGAATCTTAGAGCATAAGTGAATTCCATCCCTTCTAGATTTGTGAGTATCAGTCTTGCCCCGGAACCATCTATGCAGGATGATCCGTCTGTAAACAGAATCCATGGTTCGGGGAGCTCCTCCTCTTCTGCCATCAGAGTATCCGGAGAGTCCTCTTCTGGTAACTCGACTATGAAGTTTGCTAATATCTGCCCCTTAACTGATACTTTAGGCCTGTAATGTATTGCGTATTCTCCTAATTTGATGCTCTACTTTTGTAGCCTTCCTGCCACTTCTGGTCTTGATAACACCTGTTGTATTGGCTGGTCCGTGACCACTATGATTGGGTGTGCTTGGAAATACCTTTTTAGGCGCTTACTGGCATGTACCAAGGCTAGCACTAATTTTTCCATTGATGTGTAGTTTATTTCCGGACCCCTTAATGCTCTGCTGACAAAGTATATGGGCATTTGTTTAGTCTCCCTTTCTGTCATTAGGACCGCGCAAACCGTCTCTTTTGCTGCTGCCGGGTAGACAATGAGTTCTTCCTTTTCCATTGGTGCGACTAGCATGGGAAGTTTAGCAATGACCCATGTTTCATTTGTTTGAACGCACTCTTTTACTTCCGCATCCCATGGAAATCACTTCTTCTTCGTGCTCTGTTTTGTTTCCGAAAGTTTTTAAAGATCGGTAATGATTTCTCTACTGATTTGGCTAAGAACCTGTTCAGGCTTGCGAGCTATCCATTTAACTTTTGTACATCTTTTAAGCACTTTGGGGACGGAAGACTTAAAACAGCAAATACTTTGTCTGGGCACACCTTCAATCCCCTGGTGCTAACTTTGTATCCTAAAAACATTCCTTCTTCTATTCCAAAGGTACACTTTTTAAGATTCGGCTTCATGTTAATTTCTCTTAAAGTTTTGAACGTCTCTTCTATGTCTCTGACTATCTCATCCTCTGTGCGGCTCTTGATAACAAGGTCATCTACATATATTTCAAGGTTTCTGCCAATCTGATTATGGAATGCTTTGTCCACCAAACGCTGGTAAGTGGCTCTAGCATTCCGCATGCCAAAAGGCATATTTGTGTAGCAAAATATTCCTTGGCTCGTAATGAAAGTTGTTTTTTCCTCGTCTTCTTCTGCCATTTATATTGGATGGTAGCCTTTGTATGCGTCCAAGAAACATTTGAAAGGGAATCCGCATAGGGATTCCACCTTCCAGTCTATTTCTGGCAGCGGATAACCGTATTTTGGACATGCTTTGTTTAAGTCTTTGAAGTCTATGCACATCCTCCAACTGTCGTCATGCTTCTTTACCATCACTAGGTTAGACAACCAGTCGTGATAGTGTACTTCCTTCATGATTCCTGCTTCCACAAGCTTCCTAACTTCCTTATGTATCGCCTGGACTCTATTGGCTGCTTGCCCTCGCTTCTTTTGTCTAACCGGAGAGCATCCCTCCCGCACGTTTAGACGGTGTTCCGCAATGTGTCTTGGGACGCCAGTCATATCCACAGGTTTCCAGGCAAAAACGTCCAAGTTACGCTGGAGTAGGCTGTACAACCTGTTGCGGCCTTCCTCTGTGAGGGTGGAGCCAATCATTACTGTTTCTTCTGGATATTCTGGATTTATTGCCACCTTGATCCTTTCTTCCACTATCGGTTTGGTAATCGAAAGGGTCTTTTCAGGTCCGGAGACCATCGCACATTCCAACGGAACCAACCTGTTGCTTTTTAAGGTGATTACTCCTTGTTCTACCGGGATCTTCAGCATTCCGTGAGCTGTTGATGGAACTGCTTGCAATTTCCCGACTCCAGGTCTTCCAATAATTCCGTTGTATGGGGATGGTGACCTTACGACCACGAAATTCATCCGAGCTAAAGTGGAGTGTTCTTTGTCTCCAATTGTTACCAGTAATTGTATTTGCCCTATCGGCCATATTATTTCACCACTGAATCCAATCAACGGTGTGGTAGTTGGCACCAATTGGTTTTTTATTTCCGGACGTAGTCGACTAAAACAGTGTTCGTATAGTATTTCTGAAGCTGATCCGCCATCTACGTACATGCGGTGTATACAATGTCCTCCTATTTCTGCCTCAACGATCATTGGTCCTTCTGTTCCTTCATCCTTATCTAGAGGTGGGAAAAATATTTCTGCGTTAGGAGAAAAGCTTTGCGTTATCTTTTGCCTAGCCACTCTTTCTAAGGTTGGACCATTAGGATAGCTAGTGATTTGTTTTTCCTGGAGGTCTCCCCTTTTTTTCCTACCTTGGGCTGTTCTTTCCCGCTGTTCTGTTTGAGTTCTTTTATTAAGTGTGACAGCTTTCCTGCCTTGAGCATTTCTTCTATCTGCTTTTTCATGTGCATGCACTCGTCTGTGTTATGCCCTACTTCACCATGGAACTCACAAAATTTAGCATGATTCCGTTTCTCAACCGGGGTTGTCATTGGTGGTGGAGCTTTGAATTTTCCTTTTTCTAAAGCAAAAATTTCTTTGGGAGTTTTTGTGAGGAGCGAAAACCAATCCTACTTCCTTTCCGGTCTTTGCTGGTTCTAGAAACTTCCTTTTTTGAAATTTTGATTTTGACTACCCTCTTGCTGCTTCCATGGCATAAATGACTTCTTCCGCTCGTGATTCGAGGCTGCCACTTCCCCCGGAGGAAAGATGTGGTCACTCTCATCATTTCATCAACTGTTTTCATGATTTTTTTATGGAGTCGCTTGATGAGTTCGGGGTTTGTGATTCCGTGCATGAATCTAGAGATTCTCATGCATTCTGGTGCTCCTTTCACATCCCTGCTTTCCAGCTTATATCTTTTCATGAAATTTTCCGTAGATTCTCCATCTTGTTGCTTGATGTTATGAAGTTCTATAGGATCTTTGATGCATTTCTTCTATTGAAGGTAGTTTTCCAGAAATGCTTTCTTTAAATCATCATAGCTGTTTATTGATTCGGCCGAGAGGTCATTGAACCATACTCTCGCGTTTCCTGTTAGTGTAGAGTTGAACATGTGACACTAGGTTGGCATAGCCCACAGCTCTGTTTTTGCGGCTGCCTGAAATTTTTTTAAATGATCCTCTGGATCTTCACTCCCATCATATGTTTTAATGTGGCTGGGCATTCTTGTTTTTGGGAAATCAAAATAGCGGATTCTAGGTGTAAAAGGATCTATCTCTTCACATACCCATGGCTGGGATAAATCATCCTCCTCCATATTTGATCTCTTCATCCTCGATTTCCAATGCCCACCTCCACTATCCTCGCTTTCTGAGAATGCCTCTGTGTGTTTCGAGCGGAAGTATTGGTTGCGGCTGTCGGAGTATGCAGACACACTTCTTTCTCTGCTGCCCAACCTTTTGAATACGCCTCCTTCTTTCTTTCTTGCGTTTTGCCTTGGTGATCTTGACCGTTCACGCCTTATTCTTGAAAACACACTTGGGCTGGGTCGTGGGCTGCGGGAGCGTCTAGATCTGTGCCTCTTGTCGTACTCCTTGGTACTCATCGTCCTAGATTCGGAGTACCGTGATGTTCTGGAACATCCTTCAAAATGAAGTCGAGCTTTTACCTCTTTCAGCTTTTCGTTTCTTTCCTTATCTTTATTAAATTTCTCGGCTATGATTGGCAGTGGTTGGTTATACTTTTTGTCGCAATACTCCCGGAGGGCTGCGCCGGACGCGGGCCCACATCGGTCTTGCGAAATTGGCTCTTTTCCTCTCCCAACCGTATTCCGCACGGCAGACGCGGGCTGGCTGGGGATGAATTGCTCATGGTGAGTATTTTTGTAGAACGCAGTTGTATTCTGGTCCCACGGATGGCGCCAACTTGTTAGTACAAAATATGTAACGGGATGGTAAGATGGATCTGGATAGTTATTAGGCTGAGCCAATGGGTAAAATCTTGTACTAAACCAAGTGAAGAGACGAATTCCTGCACAATCAAAGGTAAACCGTTAGTATTACCGTAGGGACGGACTCCATATTAGACTTTGGCGTGAAAGTAAATAGACATATTTGTCATAGAATGTCAGAGTATGTGTGTGTTAAATATGATTAGAGAATTGTACCTCGTGGGGTGTCAGAGTACCCCTTTTTATAGGTGAGCCAAATACTAGGTTTTTCTAGTATTTCACTTGGGCTTGTTAATGGGTCGAAATGGGCCCCTTGTCTAGCGAGGGTCCGCGGTAATTGTGATTTGCAGACGTGGAATCCCTTCCGCGGATGTGGAATTCCTTCCGCAGAAGGTCTGCGGAGGCCGTTAATGGCCAGTTACGTCCACTTTGCTACTTCTGGGCCACGCCAGCGCGGGACTAGGCTTAGTTCTGGCCCATTGTGCTTTTTAATTGTTCTATTGGGCTTGGGCCCACGTAAGGCTTATGTAGTTCAGGCCCGAAGGCCTGCTCTACGTAATACACGTCATCAGGTTGATTTTAACAAGACGCACATTAGGATTTGAGAATGGTTTAAAAGATTTGTGATAGATTTCAAAAAAGATTAAGAGAGAGAATATATATATACATATATATATATATATATATATATATATATACATATATATATATACATATATATATATATATATATATACATATATATACATATATATACATATATAAACATATATAGAGTTTGGTTATTGTAGAATGTAGATTAGTATAGGAAGGATAGGAATGATTCTAAATCGTTGGATGTATTTTGATCAATGGATGACGTTAATGATGTTATTTTAATTAATATGTTAAATTCAATATCATGAATTCTCATTAATGAAGCATAAATGTGGTAAATCAATTCATGGTTATAGGCAAATTTCAAACGATTTTCATTTCAATTTTCTAGTTTCATTACCATTGAATTGATCCTTATTACATTTATGTTGACATGCTAAATTTTTATACTTTATTATGGCACAATAAATTTCTTGATAATAGGTAGTGACACATAATTTTTTATTTTTTTGACACATTTGTAGTATCACACTAAATTTCTTGATACTTATATAGTGACACACTAAAATTTAATAAATTTGTAATGACACACCAAAAATTATAGAGCATCTTAGTGACACACTATATTTATGACACTACTTTTTTGACTTACATAACTTTTGTAATACATTCGTAATGACACACTAATATTCATGACACATTTTTAGTGTCGAAAAAAGTTTTTTTGACACACTTGATCATGGAGGATTTACTACAATTAATGATGACGTTTTAATATAATTAATGATGATCTTTTAATAAATATCTTAAAGTTAATAACATAAGACTTTTTATCCTTTTTACCAAATTTCACTTTCTATTTGATCCAAACTCTCTCTATATATATATATATAAATGGTAGGGTTATAATAAAAAGGAATTTATAATAAAAAGGGTAGGAAGCCATCTCCACCGTCGGATTAGATTTGCAAGATCAAAAACGCGGAGTGGCATTTTTGTAAATACTGTAAACTTGAAGGTCAAATAAGAAACAATACAAACTACCAAATAACACAGACGAACCATTTTCTCCCATCTTGAAAAAACCCAGGTTCCTATTTTCCATTTCCCACCAAATTTCACACACTTATTTTTCCCCATCTTGAAAAAACCTAGGTTCCACTTTTCCATTTCTCACCAAATTTCACACACTTTTCTCTCTAATTTCACACACTAATTTCACATACTAACTTCACACAATAATTACACACACTAATTTTGTTAAAATCGCTACTGCATTAAATCGATCGATTAAGACCAATCGGCATCGATTTGTATGTTGATCCTGATGACATCAGCATTTCGCCTTTGTTAGATAGTTAATTTGATTCTGAGAAATGTGAAGCATTGAAAAGATTGCTTGCTTTGATTGCACAGGTTTTATATGTCTCAAATTATTTTTCTCAGGTTGTTTATTAATTAATAAATTAATTTAATTTGTTTAAATTTATTAGTTTGTTAGGTTTTTTTTACTAGGTTGTTAGAAATCAGTTTCTATTATTAGGTCACGCGTAGGGTTATTTACATCTCAAAAGGTGTTTGTATGTATAATGTTGTTGGCTTATAACATTGATGTAGTAGGTTCTTATTTGTGGCTTATATGGTTTGATTAGGTCACGCGTAGGGTTATTTACATCTCAAAAGGTGTTTGTATGTATAATGCGGTTGGCTTATAACATTGATACAGTAGGTTCTTATTTGTGGCTTATAAGATTCGATTAGGTAACGTATAAGGTGTTTGACATGTGGAAAAGTGTTGGTATGTGTATTTCTATGCATAATGCAGTTAGTTTACGACATTGATGCAGTAGGAACTTATGTGTGACTTATATGGTTTGATTAGGTCAAGCGTAGGGTTATTTACATTTCAAAATGTGTTTGTATATATAATGCGGTTGACTAATAACATTGATGCAGTATGTTCTTATTTGTGGCTTATAAGATTCAATCAGATCACGTATATGGTGTTTGACATGTGGAAAAGTGTTGGAATGTGTATTTCTATGCATAATGCAGTTGGTTTACAACATTAATGCAGTAGGGATTTATGTGTGGCTTATATGGTTTGATTAGGTCACGCGTAAGGTTATTTACATCTCAAAAGGTGTTTGTATGTATAATGTGATTCGCTTATAACATTGATGCGGTAGGTTCTTATTTGTGGCTTATAAGATTTGATCAGGTCATGTATAGGATGTTTGACATGTAGAAAAGTGTTGGTATGTATTTCTATGCATAACGCAGTTGGTTTACGACATTGATGTTGTAGAAACTTATATGTGGCTTATATTGTTTGATTAGGTAACGCGTAGGGTTATTTACATCTCAAAAGGTATTCGTAGGTATAATGCGGTTGGCAAATAACATTGATGCAGTAGGTTCTTAATTGTGGCTTATAAGATTCAATCAGATCACATATAGGGTGTTTGACATGTGGAAAAGTGTTGGTATGTATATTTCTATGGATAATGCAGTTGGTTTACAACATTGATGCAGCAGGAATTTATGTGTGGCTTATATGGTTTGATTAGGTCGCGTGTAAGGTTATTTACATCTCAAAAGGTATTTGTATGTATAATGCGGTTGGCTTATAACATTGATGCAGTAGGTTCTTATTTGTGGCTTATAAGATTCGATCAGGTATGTATATGGTGTTTGACATGTAGAAAAGTGTTGGTATGTGTATTTCTATGCATAACGCAGTTGGTTTACGACATTGATATAGTTGGAACTTATGTGTGGCTTATATGGTTTGATTAGCTCACGCGTAGGGTTATTTACATCTCAAAAGGTGTTTGTATGTATAATGCGGTTGGCTTATAACATTGATCAGAAAATATTTAGTGCATCACATTTAATTTTCTATTGCATCACAATTTTAATATCTGGCTCATCAAGGTTTAAATATTTGGTGCATCACAATTAATTTTCTATTGCATCACAGTTTTAATATCTGGTACATCAAGGTTTAAATATTTGGTGCATCATAATTAATTTTCTATTGCATCACAGTTTTAATATCTGGTACATCAAAGTTTAAATATTTGGTGCATCACAGTTTATTTTATAGGGCATCATAGTTTTAATATCTGGCGCATCAAGGTTTAAATATTTGGTGCATCACAATTTATTTTATAGTGCATCACAGTTTTAATATCTGGTGCATCAAGGTTTTTATATTTGGTCCATCACAGTTTATTTTATAGTGCATCACAGTTTGAATATGTAGTATTAGTTTTTTTACCTTTCTAGTTTTTGTCCGTGGTGGACCATTCACCTAATACTTTTTTCCATG
>BQNB010073232.1:0-32182 GCA_026074375.1 Tanacetum coccineum
TTAGGGACAAAATTTCCCTTCGATTGTATTTTGAATGAACGGATCTATATGACCGAAGTATGTCCTTTTAGGAATTGTTTGTTTGCAACGTTCCACTCCATCAAAAATTGTGTCATCACTACTTTTTATTTTAAAAAGTTCTTTGGATCTTTTACCCTTTTGATCCCATAGAATGGATTCATCCATCTGTTTTTCTAACAAAGTTGTTTGTTTATTAAAAGACTCTTTTGAATTTCCATTTTTTATAGGTGTATGACTTATTTTTGACCTTTTTGAAAAATATCTCTATTCGGGTAACTTTTCACGTTGTGGAACGAACAATTCATAAAGATTATTCAAGTTTTTATAATCAAAAGGTTTGATTAAATCACTTAATTTTGATCGACTTTCTTTGTAAAGATGAATCATTTCACCAGATTCATGAGCTAACATTAAAGAAAGATTATCATTATAGCAACCTATATCATACAGACGATGATTCGCTTTTTGAGCTTTCATAAGGAACTCAGGTTTAACAAAACTCGTTTTACATTTATGATTAAACATATTCATTGTTTGAACTGATTGACCGGTTTTGTTTTATATACAATATCATCCAAAACCTTGACTTTGTTTTCCAAAGTAATGACCTTTTCAATTTCTTTGTCTTCACGAGTTTTGTAAAACTTCTTTTGAGCCTTTTTTTCTTATGACAATATAGAGATGGATTCTTGATGTGCAATAAGCTCCTTTTATATTTCTGAAATCGTTTGATTTAAATCATTTATCTTTCGAGTATATTTATTAAATGAATTTTCAGAAGACATTTTGTATGAGATTAGTTCCCCTCCACCTTTTGCACAATCAATTTCCACATTTGACGCATAATTCACATCTTGATACCTATCAAGTTCAGCTTAGAACTTCTTAAGGTCTTTAAACATCAATTGATTATTCTTTGCTAGTTCAATGTTTGCTTCTTTGAATTGATTATTTGATGATTCTAAACATTTATTTTTGTTTTTGAAATCTTCAATTTCACTTTTCAATTTATCAACTAAAGTCTTGTTTGATGATTCCAACAGTTTATTACGATATTTGTTTTCATCAATTTCACATTTTAGTTTTTCAATTAAAGAAGCAAGCAAATTACGTTCTTTAGCAAGATCTTCATTTTCATCTTCATCCTGGTCAACCTCTCCTCCATTATTGCTCATATCCAATAGATCCGTAGTGATATTAGTATCACCGTGTTCCTTTAGATATGTGTCATTAATGGATTCAGGTTGCTCAGGATGTTCACTGTCATTAGCAAACACATTATAGTTATCATTATCATTTTGTACATTTTGCAATGGCTCATCATCAAAGATGGGTCCAGAATTATCAGCAGCATCTGGAGTAACCTTTTGAATCTGTGCCATGTATAGATAATGTGCTTTCAATTCCTGATCTTCAGGTTCATCATCAGTGTCATCCCTCCAGTCAGCTTGCTCTGTATTCAACTAAAATCCAGCTTCCTCTTGCTTACTCAATAGCATCTTCTCCTTGTGATAAGCTGCATCCTTTGCTCGTTTTGGTTTCTGACATTCCCTTGCTACATGCCCATATTCCTTGCAATTATAACACTGAATCCCAGATTGTTGCACCACCTGTGTACCTACATTCTCCCTAGCCCCAACAACATTGACTGCCCTCTGATTATCATACCCAATTCCTCTGTTAATTCTTGGAGTATTATCCTGATTTGCTCTACTGGTGTTTGATGATGTTCTGAGGTTGTTGTTGGTAGGTTTGTAGATTTTCTTGAATGATAGAGAAATTAAAGCCATGAGTTTATCAATCTCCTTTTCTTTTGACATTTCATCATCTTCAACAACCATAACAGGTTCTTGATCATAAGTGGGTTGAGGAGAATTGAAATTGCTTTACTCTATTTTTGGCAGGCAAGCTTATTGAAGTTCCTGTTTTTGAGGAGTTTTGAAGTGTAGTGAGTGGGATGTGTTTAAGGATGGTAAACTGGTTGTTGTTGAGCAACAAGTGCTAGTGGTGATTACATTACGTGCTAGTTTTCTTCACTCTTATCATCTTGACTTATTTTGGTGTTGCTGTCAGAATGTCATAAAGTTTGTGGTGGGAGACAGTCTTTAACTCTTGACTCTGCTTAACAAGTGTCAAAAACCTTTGCCATTCTGGTTGTAATTGAAGTAAGAACTGGAAATTTACTTGATGATTGGTAACATCATACTTTTTTCTGACAAGCTCATTCATCATCTTGTAGAACCTTGATAATACGATTCAAGTGATTCACAACCCGTGGTGTAATTTTCCAAACCCATAAAAAATGGTTTCAAGATCTTGAAACATTTTTAATTGATTCACACTTGTTCAACCTTTCAATAGCATTTCACAATCTCACAATGACATTTGGACAAGCATCAACTGTGGAGTAGATATCATTATCTATCCCTGTGAGAATTCTCTAAACAACTTCAGCTTCAGCATCCAATTGGTTCCTTATATGTTGTGAAACATTCTTATAGTTCTCCATGAACCCTTCTGTAGTGGTTTCTAAACAACCTTCTGCAACTGGAATTGTTCTTTCAGCCCATTTGAATTTGTAAGTGATGTGTTGTAGTTAGGGGTGTGATTTGTGATTTAAGTTTTAAATTTATAGTTTTCTAACTTTACCAAAAACAACACTTTAACGGACAGTGTACCCTGTTGGTGTTCTAACTTTATATTTTTCTAACTTTACCAAAAACAACCTTGGTAAGTAGGGTGTCGATCACTAAGAGCGAGGAACACTTTCGATTTATTAATACTTTGGTTTTTCTATTCTAAGTTAGTCTAATCTATGCTAAACCTATGCTAAACCTATGTTAAATCCTAAATCTAATGGATAAATGGGGTTTTCAGCCTGAGAGACTGGCACAGGTTTTGTGGTGACTAAAATCAATTCAAGACACTAAAACGCACGTAAGCAAATTAACAGAAGATAAAAGAGCGGTCTAGCCAAATATAAGAAAACTGTATTAACCATTGTTAATCCAATCAAAATGTGGGTGGTTTGTTTTATTTAGTGAATGCAATGATTACTTAATCTCGAAGCGCATATCATTCTTAAGACTTAGGCGTTACTTCTTCCTAAGACCTAGACACGTAGAATTATGTCACAATTAAACGCATCCCATAAATGCCATCCATAAATTTGCTGATATATAATCTATCTTATGGATTAACATCAGTGACAACAAGGCAATATATCTTATGATTGATACTCCTTACAGATGTTGGCCCAAATAAGTCCATATGCAACATTTGTACGGGTTGGCTGGCTTGGTCTTACAAGAGGCTTTGTGTTGCTTTCCCTTCTAACAAATAACACAAGTATGGTCATTTTCAAAAAGCTTTGAAGGCAATCCTCTTACAAGGTTTCCCCTCACAAGTTTATTCATAGTTTTAAAGTTTATATAACCAAGCCTCCTTTGTAGCGTTTGCAAATAAACAAGTCAAATCTCCTGAAGGAACAACATTCTTTAGATCAAAACTATACATGTTGTTCTGTCAAGCAAGACCTGACTTTCATCAAGTAGCTTAAAGTCAGGAGATAGAACAAGACATTCAGTCTCAGTGAAAAGAAAACTATTTTTCTTGTCACACATTTGTGAGACGGAGAAAAGATTAAACTTAAGTTCCTTTACAAAGTATACATCTTCAAAGTCTAATTTCCCAATCCTAATTTTACCTTTTCTAGTAATTTTACCTCCTTTAGGACTTCATGCAAATGCAAAAAATCCACCATTAATGTCTTGATAATCTATAAGGTAGGACTTATTCCCAGTCATATGCCTAGAGCATCCACTATTAAAAATCCCTTGATCTTGTAAAGCATATTGTGGATTACCCTGCACTTAAAATAAGAGAATTAATTTCTCTTGGGGACCCAAGCCATCACTGACTTGAGTCTGCCTTGAGGATCAACATAGTCAAATATTTTAAGCATGTATGATCCCCTGTCTTTGGAGATATGGTCAATTGCTTTTCCTGTTGGCCTCCAAATCCAGCATGCTAAGGACTTAACAACATTTTCCCTTTTTCCCTCAGCAGTGCTAACTACTACTTCTGGCCCAGCAGTAGTTACATTATTAACCTTAGCAGTATAAACTTTTTTATTAAAATTATTGGTTTTAGCTGCTGATTTTTGGTTAAAAGACCTTCTCAATGGTGAATGTGCTTTAAAATAAGAATATTTTATGGGTGATGTAGCATTCACTTTTTGTTTAAGTGCAACAATATTAACATGCCTGGCAATACTAATTGATGCTGCTGCTCTTGGAGAGCTTTGCTTAGCAGCATTAACTGGCACTAGTCCAGACTTTGTTGCAACTACTATTGGAACAAAATTTCTTTTAGGATGTGGGTGAGTCAATTTGTTTTGGTGATGCACCCCATGAGCATTGTTCCATACTGGTCTAACTTCCCTTGTTGATCCTTTCTTTACAGATCTTACTTAGCTTGTTAAAGCTTAGTTATGTTGGATAGATCCAAGACAACTATAATAGAAACTAACATTGAGAATATCACAAACTATGCGAAATCTAGTTTGCAATACTAAAAAGAACAATGAAACAGTAAAACAAGATCTTTACTAAACTTTCAATATATTGAATACTATTTTGAATTAAAAAATAGCTATGAATACTAACTATGATTGTTATGCAAACTATGAATACTAATATGAAAACTGATATCTTGATCTATGCCGTAGGGTTCCTTTTATACACTAAGGAAACCCTAATGGGCTTACAAAACACATCAAGTGATCATGCATATCTATTCCTAATATAACTCATGCATATCACTTTAGCAGTATTAACTATATAACAAACAGTACTAACTAACAGTACTAATAAACTGGCAGTACTAACAATTTGTACTGGCAGTACTAACTAAGCTTGACAGTACTAAGTCTTCTCATGGCAGTACTAAGTTGAACCAGCAGTACAAAGTTGTAGAAGCCCTTAATTCCTAACAATCCTCCCCTAAACTTATGATTATCATTCAAATCTACAAGTTTCTCTGAATTAAACCATCTGTGCTGAGAGGATGCTTCCAAACACTTTACTGTCTTGGTCTGTTTGCTAGTATGAAGATTTTCCTTAAAAGCTCATCTGCCATCACTGAATATTCATCCACTTACAGCTTGTTACACAACATCAAAGTCATAAGTGCTCTTGTCAATGGATAATCTTTCTCAACCAGCATGAAAATATCATGTCCTCTCTCTGTAGACACATGATGAATAGCACATATAACACCCCAGGTTTTCAAGTCATTGACGACGTCGATAAATCTACTAATTTTTTTTAGTGTCGTACGCGTTTGCTTGTAATTTCATGTATTAAGTAAAATCGCGTAAGCTAAAAATTTGCGTTCAATGTAAACGGGCACCAAACAATTAAGCGTTTACATCAATCAAGTATTACATAATTATTTTGAGAATAATTATGGTCATTGTTCATTTATTTTTATTGGTTACGTAAATTTATTACGTTTCGCGATAAAGTACGTTAAGACATACCCGTAACAACGTTAATTAATCTACGCTTCAACAAATACCCACGATTGTACCCAACACTCAAAGTTTTATTAAATTTACCCAAGTTAATATTACTTTACATTTTACACATTAGGAAATAAAGCAAGACTTATTAATTTTTGCAAGTATACTTTATATGCTAGCTACATCTTTTCTTTTCTTTTTCTACAAAGTGATACTCTCTTTTTACCACAATATTGCAAGTAATACTTGTAGTTTTACCAAGATATTTTACCAACACCACCTTCCACATTTCCTGGGGATGTCTATATATTGGGAGACCTAAGACTTGAGAAATTAAAGACCTAGCATGTACAAAATGGTGTTAGTAAAGGACTTGACTACTAGGGTCACCCTTTAATTTCTCCTTTTTGACAATGTGGCTAGCCCCCCCCCCCCCTTGCCTCATTTACACTTTGGGTTAGCTAATAGTGTCTTATTACTATGCCTCTTGTAGTATATAAAGAGAAGTACTTGTAGATAAAAACATATATCTAATTCCTTAGCAAAAAATCAAAGCAAATTCTCTCCTTTTCTCTCCTTCCAACCCACGGCATCAAACACCCAACTTACCCAATCCATACCTTGATTTTCTAAGAGCATACACACATACACACATCAATCTCCTTTAAGTTACTAGATGTTTCCAAGATGGTTAACCAATTTTCAAGTGTTGAAGCATAGAAAGTAAGATTAGGGTTTCAAACCTAATCTAGGGTTTTTATTATTGCAAGCTTGGTTTAAAAATCTAAACAAGGGTTTAGATTGTATTTCTCATCATCATACATCACTTTGAGGTTATCTATAAACCTTTATGTCTTTACTTTTCTCATTTTTATAAGTATATATGTTCTATATAGTTAAATCACCATTTAGGGTTTTAAACATGTTAAATGAATAACTTGCTTATGATTATGATTTTTAACACTTTTTCATATGATATGTGATTGGTAATATCATGGAATAATGAGATTTTAAGTATGTTAACATGTTGGTTTAAGTGGAAAATGTTTAAGTATAAACTAGTGATTAAAAGTTAATTAAGGAAAGTTATGATTTTATGTGAAGTTATGAACTTGTGATCTTGGACTAATGGACAAATTATGGATCTTGGACTATATAATATATATGACATAAGTATATTATGAGTTATAAAGAAATTGTGGTATTTTAAATTGTTAAAAAGTATGTATAAAACAAGTATATAATTAATTATATAAAAGACACAAAAGGGGCTGTTTGGATTCGAAATCCAAACAGTGGGTTTGACATTTTATAAAAATAATACATCTCATGACAATTCCAAAAAGATAAGAAACTCGAAAAACGGATTAATAACGAAAAAAATACGCTAATTACGAGTTATACGTTAATTAAACGGATTTATAAAATAACTTTTATAAAAATTATACAAAACAGAAACTTTGGTATTTTTAACAGATTATACATATTTTTAGGATTCCAAAACAATAAGAAACGTAATTTTTCGATTAAAACGAAGAAGTTATGAATTTCGCAAGTTTATATACTTAAAATGTATAAAAATATTATTATAAAACTATTTTTATAAAAAGTTACTGTTCATGATAGAAACATTAATTTTTGTAAACCTCATAAATATATAGAACTTTCAATTACGAGAACGTGCTCGAAAGAATTACTAAAAACGGAGCTAAAACGAATAAAATACGACGTTTACGATAATTCGAGTTTATAAAAGTAATTTTATAAACTATGAACAGTATAATTACTGTTCATCAGCAGACCCCACATATTAAAAATGTGATAATTTTGATAACAAAGACGTGATCGAAGGAATCACTAAAATCAGGATTAAAACGAACAAGTTATTGCTGTTCATCAGAAGGTTATAAAATATAAAAATGTAATATTTATATACATCATCTCAATACGAAGACGTGGACGTAAGAAACGCGAGAAACGGGTTTAAAACGGGAAAGTTATGCTAGTTTTACTAAAACGATAATTATAAACGTTTTCACTCTATAAACAACGATTTTTAAATTACAAATAGATGGTGATGAGCTATATAGGATTGTATACGCTATTAGTTATCGAAGTACATAGTACTTATACGACCTATGTTTGATTAGGTTGCCTTCGGATTCGTTCGTGACTCGTTTATTTACTTACTCGATTATTACTCATTCACTTCACTGCTGAGGTGAGTTCATAGCCCCACGTTTTACATGATTTGGTTTTACAAGTTTTTAGGGTGAGAAACATTCATTGTTTTACGATTGGACACAAGTGGATACTTTTATTTTATGATTACATGTTGCCTAAGTAGCGATAACCCTAGTTGAGCCCATTATCATGAACTGTCAATTACTGGATTGTGAGCACGAATGTTATAAATAGCTCTATTAGGATTGACATACCCGTTCGGGTGATTAGCTATCACTAGACAAACGAACGTATACCATGTCGAACATAGGAGGTTGCGAGTTAGAACATCAACATGGGCAATGTAGGCAATTTATATTGTATTCACTTATGTCGAGCTTCAGTGTCATGAGATTAGGGCAACGTAATTACATTTATATGATGTCTGCATCTGTTGCATTATCATACACTTGGGAAATCTTGTGGTCCTACAATATATGATTTATCAAACCTATGAATTCACTAACATTATTGTTGACATTTTAAAGCAATGTTTTACAGGAGGTCAATAAGCACGAGATGCAAGGGATACATTAGTGGTTTTGATTTGGATATCATGCATTAAAGATTTTGTCGCATTACATTTTGTATATCTGTTATGGGCTAGAAATCTTTGTATTTTGAACAAGTGAACAAGTAAAGCTTTGGGCTTATGTAACAAATACTTTGTCAAATCCAATGTATCTGTTTTAAACGACTTTTTGGTCGTTCTATATATATCTTGTGTTATTGATCATTGAAGTGACATGCCCCGGACCTTTATTCTGCTGCGACCCAATTTAGGGGAGTTACAGATTGGTATCAGAGCCAAGGTTAGAGCCAAGGTTATAGAGAACCAGGTCAAATGTTTTTGCTGGAATATAACCATTTTCAAACATTACATTCATACAAAGGGGTTTGCACGGGACATATATACATACACTAGTTGTTGCATTAGTTGATTAGACTAGATGCATTCATGATTGATATACATGTTATGATATAAATGTATATTACTATAAGAGTCTTATATTAAATACTAATATAAGCTATTTTGGATTTTCAGATATAGTCATGTCGGATTTCTGAGGATTCCACGGTTACATACACGGAGGTATCTAGTCCGTTTGAGGACTTATCAGACATTGGATCCCCAGGAGTTGTTGGACCCGAGTACGAGGGACTTCCCTGGATGCTAGATGACCCATATGTGCAGGTCGTTTTACAGGCCCCACCATCACCAGACTACATGCCTGGCCCTGAGGAGCCAGAGCAGGCACCACCTCTACCAGACTTTGTTCCAGAGCCGGTTTATCCGAGTTTCATGCCTCCAAGGATAGGTATCTACTCAGCTGAGGAGCCAGCCACTGCCTGTTGCTGCCTCCCCATGCTGATAATCACCCAGGCTATGTTCCCGAGTCTGATCCCGAGAGGATGATGATGAGACCCTGAAGGTGAATCCTGTTGATTATCCGCCGATTGAGGAGACATGGCGACGCTGATGAGGATGAGTCATCCAATGATGATGAGGATGATGATGTTGATATTGAGGGGGATGAGGAGGAGGAGGAGCACCCCAGCTCCTGTCGACTCTATAGTTGTTGCTTTACCAGCTGTTAATCATGCCCCATCTGCTGAGGAGACTGAGCCGTTTGAGACCGACGAGTCTGCGGCCACACCACCACCACATCCTGCATACCGCGTTACTGCTAGGATATCGATCCAAGATGAGCCACCTACATCATTTTGGTCTGATACAGAGGTTGCCAGACTCCTTGCTATACCTACTCCACCACCATCACCATTTTCCCCATGTTCATCACCACTACCTCAGATTCCCTCACCACCACTACCAGTATCACCACCACCACCTGCTAGTCCTACTTATCCATTAGGATACAGAGCTGCTATGATCCGGCTGAGAGCTGAGGCCCTATCTACTTCCCATTCACCACCGCCACATATCATACTCTCCCACGCCAGAGCAGATACACCATCGTCAGGTACCCCACCATCGGG
This sequence comes from Tanacetum coccineum, assembly GCA_026074375.1. Lineage (NCBI taxonomy): Eukaryota > Viridiplantae > Streptophyta > Magnoliopsida > Asterales > Asteraceae > Tanacetum > Tanacetum coccineum. The sequence continues at coordinate 9,767 of BQNB010073232.1, forward strand.
GACACCACCACTCTTACCTATACCACTACCTACTTCGTCACCATCTTTGCTGCTTCCCTCCTGCTGACCCATATTAGCATGACAGGCTCGAGGTTTGTGTACCACGCTCGAAGAGGTTATGTTTTGCTTCATGGTCCTAGGTACGAGTAGGAAGAGCACATCGCCCTGCTGCTGAGACCGACTGGAGTTTAAGAGCAGACTATGATCGTTGCTTACCATAACAGGGTAGATTACGAGATTCAAAAGAGATGTCGGTTATGGGATCACCGACACTTAGGATGAGATGCTGGTAGACATGCCCAGGGGCACCAGGCACTAAAGACACAGAGTTGGGTCGACGGATGACAGAGTTTTCCACTAGGGTTAGGCAAGACATGAACGAGATCTATGTGAAATTAGATGATGAGCAGACTGAGCGACAGCTGATGGCTGATCGGCTCAACATGTTGTATAGGGATAGGCGTGCACATGCTCGTACAGCTCTACTGATGGAGATAGAGGCTAGGATGTCTCGAGATGCTTGGGGACGATCCATGGATGCCAGTGATCTTGCACGTTCAGAGGTTATGTCACTGCGTACTACTGTATTGGGTCAGCAGGCAGTGATTACAGAGTTGCAGGCAGCGGACCGCAGGAGACAGCGACGATTATAGAGTTGTTGGCAGCGGACCGCAAGAGACAGGCACAGTTCATGAGGCACTAAAGCTGCTGAAGGGACTACAGACCCAAATGACAGAGTTTCAGAGACAACAGGGACCCGCTAAAGTCCTGGCACAGACAAGATCACCAGAGGAGGCCTAGTATTAAGTTCATAGATCATGTTATGGCTAGTTATTTTGTATAGCCTACTAAGTATTACGGGTAATTCCCCCCGGCTAGTAATGGCTTTTAGGTTGTATATTGTTTATCTGTTACCTAATCTTGTGATCATTCAGTATCTGAACCAATCATTATGTTTTCCAATTATATATGGAATGGTGATATTATGCCATGTCTGTAATCGAATTTTTTATGATCAAATGTCGATTTAGCTACACTATTGTTAACTTCAATTCAGTTGTAAAATTCAATGTGTGTTATGATCTCTCTTTACTTATTGTATATATGTCAAGTCATGGTTTTATGATTTTGCAGAAAATCTAATGGGTAATTAATTTTCTTGTGATTGAAGAAAATGGCACCAAAAAGAGACACGAGGTCAAACACAGCCCCAGAAACAACCAACACCACATCTGTCACTAATGCCCAGCTTCAGGCAATGATTGATCAAGGCGTTACTGCCGCTTTGGCAGCACGTGATGCTGACATAAGCACAAATGGCATACAGCCATGATTCGGGAACAAGTTTAGAAGGACGGAACAGTTTGCAAGAGAGGCACCTTACCCAGACTTTCATGAAGTGCCAACCTCGAATTCAAAGCACGGAAGAAGTTTCCGGTCCTATCTCAATGGTTTGAAAGAATGGAGTCTGTTTTCCCACAGCAGAAATTTAAAAACATTTGAGAATCAAGTCAGTTTGCTACTGTTCACTCTCTCATTCAGTTTTGCTTTAAACATGTGGAACACTCATGTCAAGACAGTTGGTCATGATGCCACTTACGGTATGCCTTGGAAAACACTCAGGAAAATGATGACTGGCAAATATTGTCCTCGAAATGAAATCAAGAAACTGGAAATGAAGATTTTGAATCTGAAGGTGAAGGGTACTGACTTGACAAGTTAGACCTAACCCCATGCTTTCAGGAATTGGCTTTGTTTATGCGGGAGAATGTTTCTTGAAGATCTTATAAAATTGAAAAAAATGTTCGGTGGTCATTTTCCGACATGATACATAGGATTGTAGTGGCGTCTAAACTAAAGAACAACTGCAAAAGCAGTTGAAATCGCAACCGAGCAAAATGGATTAAGAAAAATCTGCACATTTGCTTGAAATGTCAGAAACTGAGTCACAAGAGAAAGCAATGATAACCAACAACAACAACAAAACAAGAGGCAGAACACAGTCGAGGCCCTACACAGCAGTAACTTGTGAAAGAAGCCAAACGAGGTAATCTAAACCCCTAATGCGCTAAATGCAACTATCACCATGATGGTCCATGTGCTCCCAAATGCCACAAGTGCAACCGAGTTGGCCATCTGGCTCGTGACTGTAGGAGTACCACCAATGCCAACACTACTAACAACCAAAGGGGTACTGGGGCAGGTCATAAACCCACTTGATATGAGTGTGGAGCACATGGACACTTCAAGAGGGATTGTCTAAAGTTGAAAAACAACAACCGCGGTAACCAAGCTGGAAATGGCAATGCTCCAGTGAAAGTGTATGCGGTAGGTCGTGCAGGGACAAACTCCGACTCTAACATCGTGACGGGTACGCTCCTTCTAAACAATCGCTATGCTTCTGTCTTATTTGATACTGGTGCTGATAGAAGCTTTGTGTCTACTACATTTTAGTTTCCCAAATATGATATCACAACACCAATTGCATTAGGATCGCTATATGACTAGGTGTTGAACTAGCCGACGAGAGAATAAAGATTGGTGTTAAACACTATCCTTAGGGGTTGTACATTAAACCTCTTAAACCACCCATTCAACATAGACCTAATGCCCATAGAACTTAGTAGTTTCGATGCTATAATTGGTATGGATTGGTTGGTGAAGTACCAAGCGATCATTGTGTGTGCCGAGAAGATCGTTCGCATCCCCTGGGGAAATGAAACATTAATTGTTCATGGTGACAGAAGCAACCGGGGAAACGAGACTCGTTTGAACATCATCTCGTGCACCCAAACTCAGAAATATTTGCTAAAAGTATGTTAAGTCTTTTTGGCACATGTTACCATAAAGAAGGCGAAAGACAAGTCGGAGGAGAAGTGACTTGAGGATATACCAATCGTCCGGGAATTTCCTGATGTATTCCCTGAGGACTTGTCGGGTCTTCCTCCGACTCGACAAGTGGAATTTCAAATCGATTTGATACCTGGTGCTGCACGCGTAGCCCGGGCACCTTATCGATTGGCACCTTCTGAAATGAAAGAGTTGTCTGAGCAACTGAAAGAACTATCTGACAAAGGCTTTATAAGACCCAGTTCCTCACCTTGGGGAGCTACGATCTTGTTTGTCAAGAAGAAGGATGGATCATTCCTGATGTGCATTAATTACCGGGAATTGAATAAACTGACGGTGAAGAACCGTTATCCACTCCCAAGAATTGATGATTTATTTGATCAGCTTTAAGGGTCGAGTGTCTACTCGAAGATCGACCTAAGGTCGGGTTATCACCAACCGAGGGTTCGATAAGAAGACATTCCGAATACCGCTTTCAGAACTCGTTACGGCCATTATGAATTTCAAGTTATGCCATTTGGTTTGATAAACGCACCGTTCGTATTCATGGAACCTTAATGAAAGGTGGTGCAAACCATATCTAGATAATTTGAGAATGACTATATTGACGATATTCTGATTAAATTCGAAAGGAACACAAGCAAGAACACGAAGAGCCCTTTAATTAATCTTAAAGTTGCTTAAGAAAGAGATGTATGCCAAATTTTTCAAGTGTGAAATTTTGGATTTCGAAAGTACAGTTCCTCGGTCACGTGATTGACAGCCAGGGTATTCACGTGGACCCCGCCAAGATCGAATCCATTAAAGACTAGGCATCTCCTAAAACGCCAACGGAGATTCGTCAATTTTTAGGTCTTGCTGGGTATTACCGAAGATTCATCGAAGGATTTTCGAAGATCGCCAAGCCAATGACCAAGCTTACTCAGAAGAAGGTCAAGTTTGTTTGGGGCGACAAACAAGAAGCAGCATTTCAACTGTTGAAGCATAAGTTGTGTAGTGCACCAATTCTGGCTTTACCTGAAGGAAGCAAAGATTTTATCGCATACTGCGATGCTTCAATCAAAGGTTTGGGCGTTGTATTGATGCAAAGAGAGAATGTGATTGCTTATGCATCACGCCAATTGAAAATTCATGAGAAGAACTATACGACTCATGATTTAGAACTTAGAGCAGTAGTGTTCACTCTCAAGATTTGGAGGCACTATCTGCATGGGACCAAGTGTACGGTGTTCACTAATCATAAGCGTTTGCAACACATTCTTAATCAGAAGGAGTTGAACATGAGGGAACGTCGTTGGTTAGAGTTGCTCAGTGATTACGATTGTGAGATTCGTTATCAACCCGCGAAGCAAATGATGTAGGCTGATGCTTTGAGCAGAAGGAGGCAGAGTAAACCATTAAGAGTTCGAGCCTTAGTGATGACTATTGACTTAGACCTTTCTAAACAAATCCCGAATGCTCAGACTGAAGCACGAAAACCAGAGAACATCAAGAACGAAGATGTTGGAGGTATGTTGCTTGAAAATTCTAAGGATCCGAAGAAATTTAGAACGGAAAAGTTAGAACCCCGTGCGGATGGAACTTCATGCATCAAGGAGGAAGTAGGTTGACATGTATGGTGAATTGAGACCGTGAGTATATAGCCACGAGTCCGCACAATCAGAATACTCTATTCATCCGGGTTCTGACAAAATGTATCAAGACATCAAGAAGCTATATTGGCGGCCCAATATGAAGGCCAACATCGCACTATGTTTTAACAAATGTCAGACATGTGCTAACGTCCAGGACAGACACCAAAGCCATCAGATTGTTGGTACAACCCGATATACCTCAATGGAAGTGGGACAATATCACTATGGATTTTGTCACGAAGCTTCCTAAGTCGTCACAAGGCTACGACACTATTTGGGTGATTGTCGACCGACTTACTAAGTCTGCAATCTTTGTACCCATGAGGGAAACTGATCCCATGGAGAAACTGGCAAGAATGTACCTAAAGGAAGTGGTCACGAGGCATGAAATCCCGGTCTCAATCATTTGTGATTGCGACCCGAGGTTCGCATTGAATTTCTGAAGGTCACTTCAGAAGGCTTTGGGTACTAACTTGGATATAAGTACTACGTACCATTCCTAAACTTGACTGACAAAAGCGAGAGAACTATCAAGACCTCGAGGATTCTGCTGTCGTGCTTTGTGCGATCGACTTCGGAAAGGTTTGGGTTAACCATTTGCCGTTGGTCGAGTTCTCATATAACAACAGCTATCACGCTAGCATCAAGGCGGCACCATTTGAAGCACTTTACGGTCGAAAGTGTCGTTCACCTGTGTGCTGAGCCGAGTTGGACAAGCGCAACTCACGGTCCGAGGAATAGTTCAAGAAACAACAGAGAAGATCATCCAGATCAAGCAAAGGATGCAAGCCGCCTGTGATAGACAAAAGAGTTACGCTGATCTAAAGCGTAAGCCAATGGACTTCCAAGTTGGGGATAAAGTTATGCTTAAAGTTTCGCCTTGGAAAGGGGTCGTACGTTTTGGTAAACGGGGGAAGTTGAACCCTAGGTACGTTGGACCGTTCAAGGTGTTGGAAAAGGTTGGATCCGTTGCATACAAGCTTGAGCTTCCTGAAGAGCTGAGCATGGTTCACAATACGTTTCATGTATCCAACCTGAAAAAGTGCTATGCCGACGAACCATTAGCCGTTCCGTTGGATGGACTTCACTTTGATGACAAGCTTTAGTTCGTCGAGGAGCCGGTAGAAATTATGGACCGTGAAGTTAAACGGTTGAAGCAAAGCCGCATTCCAATAATCAAGATTCGATGGAACTCCAGGAGAGGTCATGAGTTCACTTGGGAACGTCAATACCAATTCCGAAAGAAATATCCAGACACCTCTTACAAAGATTACAACCGTCGTCAAGTGCAAAGGCTGCGTCATAAGCCTTGAGGCACAAGGCCTCACTTAACGGGGGAAGACTAAACAACCCGTGTATTTAGGAGTCCTTTACGACTTTAATAAATTCTCTATGTATTTCTAGTATTGTACGCGTTTGCTTTTAAATCGTAATCGTTAAGTTAAATCGCATAAGTTAAAAATTATCGTTCAATGTAAACGGGCATCAAACAATTAAATGTTTACATCAAGCCAGTGTTAAGTAATTATTTTGAGGATAATTATTAACTTTTTTCATATTATTTTTATTTGGTTGCACGTAAAGTGTTTGGACGTTTCGTGATAAACATACTTTAGCATAAGGACCGTAGTAGCCGGACAAAACATTTATCTACGCTGGGAGCAACAAATTACCGAGACTGTTTATACCCAATACCTAAAGTTTATTAAACTTTACCCAAGTTAATATTGTTAGTCATATGGTACATAAAAATAAACAAGCTAAAACATACACAATTACAATAATACATGTATAACTTTACCCTTTACACTTTAAGCTCATATAAAGCAAGTAAATACTAGATAATTTTATCAAAGATCAAAAATCAAACTGTCTCCCTCCCCCCCCCACCCCTTTACCCAGCGGCTTTACAACACAAAAAAGGACAACGATTCACATTTTTGCAACTTAACTTGTACATACAACAACTAATAAAAGCTTATGTCTAATTGACCAAGACTTCCACATTTTACTCCATTTTGTCTTAAGACTTCCCTATTCCCTTTTTGACTAGTCATGTGATATATAAGACTTTAGCTAATACAAGTAAACTCATACATACTCATTTCTTTAGTGTAAAACACAAAAACCTCTTCCTTTGTCTCATCTCTTACCCACGGCCTACACCAAAAACACACAAACAAATCACACAACTTATTTTACCACATATACAAGTGATCTAGGTTCATATTTAAGGTATTTTAAGACGTATTTGAAGCTTTTTTGGTTGATTAAAAGGGTTATACAAAGAAAAGGAATTAGGGTTTTCTTTGGAAAAACTAGGGTTTTCTAAGCTTTGCAAGCTTTGGTTTAATATCTAAACAAGGGTTTAGATATTATGGTTCATCACATTACATCATATTAAGGTCATCTAAAACTCTTAATCTCTTCATTTTTATGATTTTATGCACACCATCTAGGAAACTTATCTACATGAAATATGGATTTTTACACATGTTTATGATTTGGTAAACTTTTATATATGTTGTATGAATGTTCATACCATGTATAATGGATGTATAAGTGATGTACAAGTATGGTTTAGGTATAAAAAGCTTATATAAACAAGTTATCTAAAATGTATACTTATGAAAGTTAATGAACAAATAAGTATGTACACATATGGATCTTGTGACCTTGGACATTTTTGGACAATGTGGACACTAAGACCCAAGGAATGTAAATTATACATGTGATAATGAGTATTGTAATGGACTTGTAACAAAGTGGATAAACTAAAAAGTTATAAAAACTAGTTTTAAACATATTTTAAGTTAAACCTCAAAACCTACTGATTAAATTTGAAATTTAAGTCATTCATTTTATATTTTTATAAAATAATACATCTCATGAGGATTCCAAAAAGGTAAGAAACTCGAAAAACCGATTTATAACGAAGGAGATACGCTAATTTTAAGTTATACGTTAATAAACGGGTTTATAAAAGAAATTTTATAAAAACAAGATACAAAATACTTCTGATATATAAAATGGATTATTTTTATCAGATAGTACATATTTTTAGGATTCCAAAACAATAAGAATCGTAATTTTTTAATCGATAACGAAGGAGTTATGAATTTCGCGAGTTCACGATAATAAATACTTTTACAAAACTATTTTTATAAAAATTACTGTTCATCTCAGACATGAACATTTTGAAAACATCATTAATTGGATAAAACTTTTAATAATGAAGACGTACTTGAAAGAATCACTAAAAACGGAGTTATAACGAATAAAATACGACATTTACGGGTTTTACGATAACTAAATCTATAAAAATAAATTTATAAACTGTGATGAACAGTAAAAACCCATGTTTATCAGAGGACTAAAAATGTAATATTTTGATAACTCGTCTTAATACGAAAGCGTGGACATAAGAAATGTAAGAAACGGGCTTAAAACGATAAAGTTACGTCGTTTTTACTAAGGAAATATTTATAAACGTTTTAACTTTCTAAACACGATTTCACAAACGCAATTAGATGGTGATGTAGCTATGTAGAATTATATATGGTAGTTGTTATTCAAAATTCTTAGTACTTATACGGCTATAATTCATAAGGCTTGCATTCGTCGTTTATCTGACAACATTTTAATGTGATATAAACTGATATTCATTACTCGAACAAGGTGAAGTTCATACCCCACGTTTTTACCTTTAATAAATGATTACAATTTTGGGGTGAGAAACAAGTGGCATGTTTTACAATTGGACCAGCAAGTGGACATTTTACATTATGATTTACGTGTTTGCTAAGTAGCGATAACCCATCTGAGCCCATTATCATGAACTGTCAATTACTGTTGTGAGCGCGAATGTTATAAATAGATCTATTTGGGATTGACTCCCCCCACCCCCCTAGTTAATAAGATTTATTGGACAATTTTTAGTTTGGCGCGCCCACAGGCCACCGCTCACCCAGCGCGTTTTTTTTTTGTTTATTTTTTTTTTCGCTCCCCGCACCCCCAGGTGTTGAGTCCATGCTCAACTGTACCGTTTGCCGGACAACGAAACGTATACCAAGCGACATATGAGTTGCGGGTTAGGACATCATCACGGGCAATGTTGGCAATTTAATAATTGCATTTCGTACATGGATTGACTTCAGTGTCATGATCTTAGGAAATCGTAATTAAAAAAACAAAAGACAAAATGTTTTATGATTTTTGCATCTGTTGCATTAACATGGGGAAAATCTTGTGGTCCTAAATTAATACCATTTATAAACATGAATTCACACGAACAATACGTTGACGTTTTAAGCAATGATTTTCAGGAGATCTAAGGCAAACGAGGGTAGGGATACATTGGAGGTTTATGATTGGATGTCATGCATTAAAGATTTTGTCGCATTAAATTTTGTATATCTGTTATGGGCTAGAAATCTTTGTATTTTGAACAAGTGAAGCTTCGGGCTTTTGTAACAAACAATTTGTTAAATCCAATGTATCAGTTTTAAACGGCTTTTAATGGTCGTAGTACTAAATATATCATGTGTTAATTGATCTATGAAGTACCCCCCCGCCAATACTTAATTCCGCTGCGACCCAATAATGGGGGTGGTACAATAGGAACCTACCGTCTTGCGATTATGTGTATGCCTTGCTTTGCCAGTCATTAGTACCTAAGTAAGACCCTTATATGCTACTTGATCATTCGCCTGTTGTTATTAGCCTAAGGTGGTGTTTGATTTGGACTTAATTGACTTAAAACGAAAAAAAACTGAATTTATTAAGTCATAATAGAAAATTGTTTGTTTATACTTTTAATAGAGAAAGAAGACTAAAAATGTAAAGTTGATAAAACTGAAGAGTGATTGCATTAAGTCATCACCGTTAATTAAAAATACTTAATGATAAAAAGTAACAAACATGCCCAAAGTATGATATGAAAGTGATGATGATAAAGAACCACATGGTATAGCGGAACTCTAATAACGCTGGCCAAACGATTTTTACAAATTACTTATTATTAAGAGGAATGTATCAAAATCATGGATTATCTAACAAGTAGAGTAGAATAGAAAATAGACCCTAGAACGCCGAATCCTAAAAGACCCCTCAAACAATCTCTTCGGTGTAGAGATAAAGCCTCCAAAATGAAGACTCTTAGCGCCGTCCGAGGTGGTGCAAACACCAAGGTGTGAAGGCCGAATGCACAGCCAGAGTAGTGGAGGCGGCAAGCACTATTGACACGTAACCCAGTAACATTCTTTAGAACAAAAAAGGATGTTTCTTTCGACCAAATATAACCCTATTATTTACCATTATTTAAGGTGCTAATGAACATCCTTTTTTATAATATGTATAAAAAAGTTAAGAAAATTTTGCTTTTTCTAATACGAAAAGGGTGACTTTATATCTCTCCTTGGATAACAAGTTTGATATCTATACTTGTCTATGTCTATATCACAAGGTGATGCTGATTTTAAGGGGTGTTTTTGGATGGCTTAAATGAAAATAGATTATGCTATTTTGAAAACTAGAATCAGATGAATCATTTGGTTACAAAAACAGAGATTATAAAATGTAAGTGTTTGGATTTTGATTATGTAGTATAGTAACGACCATAAATAAGAAAATCACTTTTGATCACATTTTGAGAGTGTTTGGCAAATCAAATTATCGAGTGACTCAAATGATAAAATGACGAAAAAGACACTCATATATTTTATCACTTATATTATTTGAATTAAATATATTATGTTCATTAAAAATTTGACGTATAACAATGCAAAAACTGTTAATAACATTGAAAATAATACAAGAAAACCAACTTTACAACATTAAAGCATTACACCCTAAAAATTATAAGTTTTAACGGTGATTTTCGGAGAAGACACGTGGAGCCATACCTCCACTTAGCACTGAAACTTGCATGCACTTAGCACTTGAACATACCCGCACTTAACATGTCTTCTATCACGAGTGGTAATTATTTGATTGTAGCGGTTGTAGAAGATAAGAAGAATAGTATATATAGCAGCCTATTAAGAGGATTAACTAAACTTTAGCTTTCTATTAAAAGGATGACCTGCACTTAGCACCGAAACATACATGCACTTAACATTGAAACGTACCTGCACTTAGCACTAAAACGTACCTACACAGCATGTCTTCTTTCGCAGGTGGTAATTATTTTGATTGAAGTAGTTTGTAGACGATTAGTAGGATATTAATTTGCTTCTAGCAGTTTGTAGATGATAAGCAAATGTATATAAAGGCAACCATCTTAAGAGTTAGGATTTCTATTTAGGAGAATTACCCTCACTTAGCACTAAAACATACTTGTATTTAACACTAAAACATATCTGCATTTAACATGTCTTTTTTCACGAGTGGTATTTGTCATGGGTCACGAGTTATAGTTCGGCACGTATATGTTTTTGTTTATGACTTATTTTATCAACTAGTTTTACAATTAATTTAACATTGCAGATATAACTAGTTTTTTTTGTTTTGGTAGATATGTTTCCGGGAGATGGCTCAATCATGGGAATGACGGTGTGTGGTGAAGATGATCAACTAATGCACCTGTTCTTTTAGACGGCGTGCACAAATGTTCTCGAAGACGTGCATTTATGTTCTCAAATCCGTGCATATATGTTTTTAGAAAACGTGCATTTATGTTATAATAAATTTGATTACACATTTGTTTTTGGATTGTATTTTACTTGATATCAAATTTTGTATATTATATTTATGTTTTTGGTTTGTTAAGGGATCTGTGTGTCACCCATGTGAATGGCCAAATAAATGATTGTGGGGCCTGATGTTAAAAGATAATGGGACCACTTAATGGCTATTGACCATTCACAGAGTGACACACAGCTCCTTAACAAACCAAAAACATAAATATAATATACAAAATTTGATATCAAGTAAAATACAATCCAAAAACAAATGTGTAATCAAATTTATTATAACATAAATGCACGTTTTCTAAAAACATATATGCACGGCTTTGAGAACATAAATGCACGTCTTCGAGACATGTTTGTGCACGCCGTCTAAAAAACAGAGTGCATTAGTTGATCACTTCACCACACACCGTCATCCCATTGATTAGCCATCTCCGGAACATATCTACCAAAACAAAAAAAACTAGTTATATCTGCAATGTTAAATTGATTGTAAAACTAGTTGATAAAATAAGCAATAAACAAAAACATATACGTGCCGAACTATAACTCGTGACCCATGACAAATACCACTCGTGAAAAAAGACATGTTAAATGCAGATATGTTTTAGTGTTAAATACAAGTATGTTTTAGTGCTAAGTGAGGGTAATTCTCCTAATAGAAATCTAAACCTCTTAATAGGTTGCAATATATACCATTATGCTTATCATCTACAACTGCTAGAATCAAATAATATCCTACTAATCGTCTACAACTACTACAATCAAATAATTACCACCTGCGAAAGAAGACATGCTGTGTAGGTACGTTTTAGTGCTAAGTGCAGGTACGTTTCAATGTTAAGTGCATGTATGTTTCAGTGCTAAGTGCAGGTCATCCTCTTAATAGAAAGCTAAAGTTTAGTTAATCCTCTTAATAGGCTGCTATATATATTATTCTTCTTATCTTCTACAACCGCTACAATCAAATAATTACCACTCGTGATAGAAGACATGTTAAGTGCGGGTATGTTCAAGTGCTAAGTGCATGCATGTTTCAGTGCTAAGTGGAGGTATGGCTCCACGTGTCTTCTCCGAAAATCACCGTTAAAACTTATAATTTTTTAGGTGTAATGCTTCTAAAGTTGTAAAGTTGTTTCTTGTAATATTTTCAAGTTATAAATTTTTTTGCTATAGTATAAACGTCAATTTTAATTTTAATGACATATATATATTAATTCAAATTAATATAATTATAAAATATATGATGTTCTTTTTCGTCATTTTATCATTTGAGTCACTCAATAAGTTGATTATGCCAAACACTCTCAAAAGTGCTTATCTAATTATGACGTTACTATACAACATAATCAAATCCAAACACTACATTTTATAATCACTTTTTGTAACCACTGATTATCTGATTATCGGTTTTCAAAACGCATAATCTATTTTCAATAAGCAATCCCAAACACCTCCTTAAAATAGCATCACTTGTGATATAACAAGACAAGTATAGATATCAAACTGTAATCCAAGGAGCGATATAAAGTCACCCTTTCGTATTAAAACAGCAAATTTTCCTTTAACTTTTTATACATATTATAAAAAATGATGTTCATTACACCTAAAATAATGGTAAATAATAGGGTTATATTTGGTCGAAAGAAACATCCTTTTTTGTTCTAAAGAATGTTACTGATGTTACCGTTGTCAATAGTGCCTTGACCGCCTCCCCTACTCTGCGTGCATTCGTCCTTCCACACCTTGGTGTTGCACCACCTCGGCCAGCGCTACGAGTCGTCATTCTTGGAGGCATTATCTATACACGAAGAGATAGTTTGAGGGTTTTTAGGATTCGGCGTTCTAGGTTCCTATTTTCTATTCTACTCTACCTTGTTAGATAATCCATGATTTTGATAATTCCACATCATAATAAGTAATTTGTAAAAACGTTGGCCAGGCGTTATTAGAGTACCGCTATACCAAGTGTCTTTATCATCATCACTTCATATCATACTTAGGGCCTGTTTGTTTACTTTTTTTCATTAAGTCATATTTAATTAACGGATGACTTAATGCAGACACTTTCAGTTTTATCACTTTATATTTTAAGTCATCTTTCTCTATTAAGTTATAAACAAACAATTTTCATATGACTTAATAAATTCAGTTTTTTTCATATTAAGTCAATTAAGTCCAAATCAAACACACCTTAGGCTAATAACAACAAGCGAATGATCAAGTAGCATATAAGGGTCTTACTTAGGTACTAATGACTGGCAAAGCAAGGCATACACATAATCGCAGACGTAGGTCCTATTGTAACACCCCCAAATTGGGTCGCAGCGGAATATAAGTTGGGGGTGGTACTTCATAGATCAATAACACAAGATATATATAAGAACGACCATTAAAAGCCGTTTAAAACTGATACATTGGATTTAACAAATTGTTTGTTACAAAAGCCCGAAGCTTCACTTGTTCAAAATACAAAGATTTCTAGCCCATAACAGATATACAAAATTTAATGCGACAAAATCTTTAATATGCATTACACCAATCAAAACCACCAATGTATCCCTTACACCTCGTGCCTTATTGATCTCCTGAAAAACATTGCTTAAAACGTCAACGTATTGTCGAGTGAATTCATAGGTTTATAAAATTTTATAATGTAGGACCACAAGATTTCCCTATGATAATGCAACAGATGCAAACAACATAAAACGTAATTACATTTCCTAAGCTCATGACACTGAAGCTCACATGATGAAAAGCAATAAAATTGCCCAACATTGCCCGTGATGATGTTCTAACCCGCAACATCATATGTCCGACATGGTATACGTTCGTTGTCCGGCAAACCGGTACAGTGAGCATGACTCACCCGAACGGGGATGTCAATCCCAAATAGATCTATTTATAACATTCGCGCTCACAACAGTAATTGACAGTTCATGATAATGGGCTCAGATGGGTTATCGCTACTTAGGCAAACACGTAATCATAATGTAAAATGTCCACTTGCGTCCAATTGTAAAACATGCATATGTTTCTCACCCCAAAACTTGTAAATCATTAAAATGTAAAACGTGGGGCTATGAACTCACCTTGAGTAAATGAATATCAGATTATATCACATAAAATGTGTCAGATAAACGCCGAATGCAACCTAATTAATTATAGGCCGTATAAGTACTAAGAATTTTGAATAACAACTACCATATATAATTCTACATAGCTACATCACCATCTAATTGCGTTTGTGAAATCGTGTTTAGAAAGTTAAAACGTTTTACAAAATATTTCCTTAGTAAAAACGACGTAACTTTATCGTTTTAAGCCCGTTTCTTACGTTTCTTATGTCCACGCTTTCGTATTAAGACGAGTTATCAAAATTTACATTTTTAGTCCTCTGATAAACATGGGTTTTTACTGTTCATCACAGTTTATAAATTTATTTTTATAGATTTAGTTATCGTAAAACCCGTAAATGTCGTATTTTATTCGTTATAACTCCGTTTTTAGTGATTCTTTCAAGTACGTCTTCATTATTAAAAGTTTTATCTATTAATGATGTTTTCAAAATGTTCATGTCTGAGATGAACAGTAACTTTTATAAAAATAGTTTTGTAAAAGTATTTATTATCGTGAACTCGCGAAATTCATAACTCCTTCGTTATCGATTAAAAAATTACGATTCTTATTGTTTTGGAATCCTAAAAATGTGTACTATCTGAGAAAAATAATCCCATTTATAATATCAGAAGCATTTTGTATCTTGTTTTTATAAAATTTCTTTTATAAACCCGTTTATTAACGTATAACTTAAAATTAGCGTATCTCCTTCGTTATAAATCGGTTTTTCGAGTTTCTTACCTTTTTGGAATCCTCATGAGATGTATTATTTTATAAAAATATAAAATGAATGACTTAAATTTCGAATTTAATCAGTAGGTTTTGAGGTTTAACTTAAAATATGTTTAAAACTAGTTTTTATAACTTTTTAGTTTATCCACTTTGTTACAAGTCCATTAGAATACTCATTATCACATGTATTACATTCCTAGGGTCCTTAAGTCCATCATTGTCCAAAAATATCCAAGGATCACAAGATCCATATGTGTACATATTTATTTGTTCATTAACTTTCACAAGTATACATTTTAGATAACTTGTTTATATAAGCTTTTTATACCTAAACTATACTTGTACATCACTTATACATCCATTATAACATGGTATGAACATTCATACAACATATATAAAAGTTTACCAAATCATAAACAAGTGTAAAAATCTATATTTCATGTAGATAAGTTTCCTAGATGGTGTGCATAAAATCATAAAAATGAAGAGATTAAGAGTTTTAGATAACCTTAATATGATGTAATGTGATGAACCATAATATCTAAACCCTTGTTTAGATATTAAACCAAAGCTTGCAAAGCTTAGAAAACCCTAGTTTTTCCAAAGAAAACCCTAATTCCTTTTCTTTGTATAACCCTTTTAATCAACCAAAAAAGCTTCAAATACGTCTTAAAATACCTTAAATATGAACCTAGATCACTTGTATATGTGGTAAAATAAGTTGTGTGATTTTTTTTGTGTGTTTTTTGTGTAGGCCGTGGGTAAGAGAGTAACAAAGGGAGAGGTTTTTTGTGTTGCACATCTAAAGAAATGAGTATGAATGGTTTACATGTATTACTAAAGTCTTATATATCACAAGACTAGTCAAAAGGGATATAGGAAGTCTTAAGACACGCGCGAGTGTAGTAAAATGTGGAAGTCATGGTCAATTAGACATAAGCTAATTTATTAGTTGTTGTATGAACAAAGTTAATTAGCAAAAATGTGAACTCCATGTCCCTTTATTTGATGACGTAGCCGTGGGAAAGGGGGGGGGGAGGGAAGTACATGTTTTGATTTTGATCTTTGATAAATTCTAGTAAAATACTTGGCATTAACTGAGTCCCTAAAAGTGTAAAGGTAAAGGTATACATGTAAATTCTTGTAGATGTGTAGTTTCTAGCCTTGTTTAATTTTAATGTACCGATATGACTAACAATATTAAACTAGGGAAAGTTTTAATAAACTTAGGTATATGGGTATAAACGTAGGTATTTTGTTGAATCGTAAAAAGTTTTGGTGTTCGGTAGGCCCTAAACGTATTTATTATCACGAAAACCGTAACACTTTACGTAACCAATAAAAATAATATGAAAAAAGTTAATAATTATCCTCAAAATAATTACTTAACACTTGCTTGATGTAAACATTTAATTTTTTGATGCCCGTTTACATTGAACGATAATTTTTAGCTTACGCGATTTAACTTAACGATTACGATTTAAAAGCAAACGCGTACAATACTAGAAATACATAGTGAATTTATTAACGTCGTAAATGACCCTAAAACACGGGGTGTTATAGTCTTCCCCCGTTAAGTGAGCCTTGTCCTCAAGGCTTATGACGCGGCACTTGACGACGGTGTAATCTTTGTGAAGAGGTGTGGATATTTCTTTCGGAATTGGTATTGACGTTCCCAAGTGAACTCATGACCTCTCCTGGAGTTCCATCGAATCTTGATTATTGGAATGCGGCTTTGCTTCAACCGTTTAACTTCACGGTCTATAATTTCTACCGGCTCCTCGACAAACTGAAGCTTGTCATCAAAGTGAAATCCATCCAACGGAACGGCTAATGGTTCGTCGGCATAGCACTTTTTCAGGTTGGATACATGAAACGTATTGTGAACCATGCTCAGCTCTTCAGGAAGCTCAAGCTTGTATGCAACGGATCCAACCTTTTCCAACACCTTGAACGGTCCAACGTACCTAGGGTTCAACTTCCCCCGTTTACCAAAACGTACGACCCCTTTCCAAGGCAAAATTTTAAGCATAACTTTTATCCCAACTTTGGAAGTCCATTGGCTTTTTTTATTTTTTTTTTTTTTTGTTTACACTTTTAGATCAGCTAACTCTTTTTGTCTATCACAGGCGCTTGCATCCTTTGCTTGATCTGGATGATCTTCTCTGTTGTTTCTTGAACTATATCCGGACCAGTGAGTTGCACTTTCCAACCCCGGCCCAACAAACGGGTGAATGACACTTTTGACCGTAAAGTGCTTCAAATGGTGCGGCCTTGATGCTAGCGTGATAGCTATTGTTATATGAGAACTCGACTAATGGCAAATGGTTAACCCAACCCTTTCCAAAGTCGATTGCACAAGCACGCAACATATCCTTGAGAGTTTGAATAGTCCTCTTGCTTTGTCTGTCTGTTTATGGATGGTACGCAGTACTCATATCCAGACTGGTACCTAAAGCATTCTAAAGTGACCTCCATAAATTTGATGCGAACCTAGGGTCACGATCACAAATAATTGAGAGAGGTATTCCATGCCTCATGACCACCTCCTTTAGGTACATCTTGCAAGTTTATCCATCGGATCAGTCTCTCTTATTGGTACAAAGATTGCAGACTTAGTGAGTCGGTCAACAATCACCCAAATAGTGTCATAGCCTTGTGACGACTTAGGAAGCTTCATGACGAAATCCATAGTGATATTGTCCCACTTCCATTGAGGTATATCAGGTTGTACCAACAATCCTGATGGCCTTTGATGTTCTGCCTTGACCTTAGCATAGTTCAAGCACTTGCTAACATAGGTGGCGATGTTTGCCTTCATATTGGGCCACCAATATAGCTTCTTTATGTCTTGGTACATCTTATCAGAACCCGGATGAATAGAGTATTTTGACTTGTGGGACTCGTGCATGATCACAGTCCTCAAATCACCATAACATGGTAACCAACTCCTGTCATTGAAGCATAGAGTTCCATCCGCACAAGGTTCCAACTTTTCCGTTCTAAATTTCTCCGGATCCTTAGAATTTTCAACCAACATACCTCCAACATCTTCGTTCTTAATGTTATCTGGTTTTCGTGCTTCAGTCTAAGCATTCAAGATTTGTTTGGGAAGATCCAAGCCAATAGTCATGACTAAGGCTCAAACTCTTAATGGTTGATCTCTCTCATTCCTGCTTAGAGCATCAGCAACAACATTTGCCTTTCCCGGGTGATAACGAATCTTATAATCGTAATCACTGAGCAACTCCAACCAACGACGTTGCCTCATGTTCAACTCTTTCTGATTAAGAATGTGTTGTAGACTTTTATGATCAGTGAACAACGTGACCGAGGAACTGTACTTTGGAAATCCAGGATTCACACTTAGAAAATTTGGCATACAATTCCTCCTTCTTAAGAAATTCTAGAATTGCCTTAAGATGTTCTTCGTGTTCCTTTCTTGTTCTTTGAAAAATAATTAATATAACATTAATAAAGGCGATCACAAACATATCCAAGTATGTTTATGCACACCGGATTTATGATATCCATAAATATCTTTTGTGCGTTCGTCAAAACAGACCATCAACCGAGTTCTGAATGCCCTTTTTAGGGAATATCTCCTTCAGTACTCGAAGCTGTTTGATTGAACAGATCGCAAGTTTGTTTTTTATTTTTTGGTTTTTGTTTTTGTTCTATCATAGAATAAACCATTGGATCCTTGTATTAATCAACATATTGTCGGATCCTAAGGGAGTGTATAACGATTCTCACCGCTAGCTGTTTTAATTCCCATAGTTGATGTACATCCGAAATGATCCCATCCTTCAACTTTTACGAAACAAGACCGGAGCTCCCCAAGGTGAGGAACTGGGTCTTATAAGGCTCTTGTCGGATAGTTCTTTCAGTTGCTCTGACAACTCTTTCCTTTTGGAAGGCGCCAATTGATAAGTGCCCGTGCTACAGGTGCGGCACCGGGTATCTAATCGATTTAAAATTCCACTTGTCGAGTCAGAGGGAGACCCGGCAAGTCCTCTGGGAATACTTCAGGAAAATCTCAAACTATTAGTACATCCTCAAGTCATTTTTCTTCAACTTGTCTTCAGTCTCCTTTGTAGTAACATGTGCCAAAAAGGCCTGACATCCTTTTAGCATGCGCTTCTGTGCTTTAGTGCACAAGATGATGTTCAGTCGGGACTAGTTTGCGCCAGATTTCTTTCCGTTACTACGTAATAAATAACGTTTCGTTACGAATGGAAACATGAACATCTTTCGTCACAACAATAGTGGTCTTGTAATCTCGCCAACCAATCCATACTAATTATGACGTTGAATCTGCCAAATTCTATGGCATTAAGTCGATGTTGAAAGGGTGATTTAGTAAATTCTCTAATGGCGAGCAAATTTGATAGCGAATTATCCTAGGGCGACAGCGACGTTTCTCGGCCTTTCATCTAGATTTGTCATAAGATGAAGTCGACTTTTATAGTAGCTGGAGGGGGGGGGAGGGTGAAGGTCTGCTTAGTTGCTATGGTTACTAATTCGATTTCTTGGAGTAAATACGTTTGGGGGGGTGACAGAGGTGGGGCTTTGAAGTTTGGCGGGAAATTAATGGGAGAGATGTACAGTAATTCAAAACAGGGGTGTGGGTTTGGGAGTTTGACACACTTAGTCCCTCATGGTTATATCTCTAGTTGCAGTTTTAGTCCATGTGTTTATAAGTGTTTTTGGGGAGTTGACAGGTTTAGTCCCTCATTGTTAAGAGGGACTTTGCATCACACGTCCTTGTGAGTTATAACTTTGGGAAGTTGGCAGAATCAGCCCTTGTGGTTAATACTTTGGGCAGTTGGCAGTTTTAGCCCTTGCAAGTATTTTTCTTATTTTCCTTGATCAAATAAGTTAGGGACTTGGCAATTTTAGTCCCTAAACTTATTTTTCTTCACTTGGTGCTTTGGGTTTGACTTTGGATTTGTCGGGGTTGACTTGGGTTGACTTTTTCACACTTGGGCTTTGTCTTGACTTTGTCTTTTCCACGCTTTTCCATTCCGTGTCCGGTTTTGTCGTTTTGGCTTCGTTTTTCGTCCTTTTCTTAGATATCCGTTCCTGCACAACACAGTTAGCAAAACAAGCATATATTTGGCATTTTAAGTCTGTTTTTGGTTATTTTAACTTGTTTTTAAAGGTAAAAGGTATGTGTAATTAAACACATACCAGTGCACACTGACCCTTATGATGGTAATTGCACTTGGTGCACAGTGGTAAGGTTCCAGCATCCTTTTTCTTCTAATTCTCATACTTTACAGTGCACGGTCCATTGTGGTGACATTTGCACTTGTTGCATAGAGGTACGGACCAAACGTATTTCTTGTTGTTTGGCCCAACAGCGTGTGCCCAAAACACCTTATGCCATTTGTGTTGTTGGTTAAAGCTTTCATTGTGGTCACTTTCTCACTTCCTTTTGTTTCTAGCATTCACCGCTACTTTGTTTTCTTGCTGTTTGGTTTGGTTTATTGACTCGTAAATTGCAATAGCCACTCGCTGGGCTACAATCTGCTCAATTTCCTCGACACTCATCTCATGATTAACAGTTGCCATTGTTATTCAAAGCACAAGAAATTATAATACCCGTTAGATTTCATACAATCATAACGTGACATGACATATGAACAATAAATAAAATGGGATCACATCACATAGTGAAATATAAAACCAACACGAGATCGACATGACATAATACATCAATTCCATATATAATATGGAAACATACATGATCTATTTGGTACAAAATGATTCCCTACTGCTAGGTTACAAGATGAAAATAAACCTAGATCCCTACTAGCCAGGAGTTACCCCATAATACTTAGTTGGCTATACATGATAGCTAAACAGAAACAAAAGATCTATATAGTCTGCTAGCTGGGAGTAACCCATAAAAATTTAGCAGGCTATATAGTATAGCTACAATATGATAGAAAGGTAAACCTAGGCGCTACTACCAGTGTCCTCTAAGGTGTCAACCTATGCTCCAGCCTCCAAGGCCTGGGTACGTATGATATGCTCAATAGCACGATCATCTGCGTCCTCACGCTGCCACTCGTGGCGATACGCCTGAGTCTCTAACACTCTAATCCGTACCTCTAGTGCCCTGCTGTAAGCCTCAGACCTAGCTGAGGCCTGACGGGTCTTGATGCTCTCTTGCTTGTAAGCAAGCTTCTCTCTCCTTAATATCTCAATCTCAGCTCTCACAGCAGCCCGGTCCTCCTAGGCCTCCTGATCTCGTGAATAAAACCCTAAACTCTCTTTCGTGCGAACATCTACCTGGTAACTGGCCCTCAGGTTGACCACCTCTACGGCGGCCATAGTCCTCCTCTCAGTATCTCGAACCCTGGTATCTACAGTGTCTACAAAACTGTGATCGACTCTGCGGGCCATAGTAGATCCTAGCTGTCTAGCAGCAGCAGCAGCAGAGCTCTCCCCAACCTCAACCCTAGGTGTGGGAGCAGTAAGTAGTAGCCTCTTTTGAGGTGGCGTGTCAGCCTTGGGAATGTCAGCTCTGCGGCTAGTGGATGGTGCAGGTAGTGGCATAGGTAACAATGGTGGCGTCCCTGCTGGAAGTAGTGAATGGTATATGAATGGTGATGTAGTTCTCCTCTGAGCCATGGCTGCTCTAGTATGTGGGGTCGGATAATTATGGGTAGAAGGGATGGTGGTGGTAGTGGCGGTGTAGGTGCAGAAGCAACCTCAGTAATGTATGGCTCTATAGGTGCCTCATCCTCAGCTGGCACTAAATCCTCAGGGTGCTCAGGCTCAGGAATGTACACTGGTACATGATCCTCTAGCTCCATGGGATCAGGTACATACTCTGAAGGACGTGGTGCCTGCTCCAACAACTGTCGGGCAGCCTCCTCGTAAGGATCCTCAGACGGGATACTCCAAGATCGTGCCTCAGAGTGGACGGAAGTATAGGTAACCGCGGAATCAGACGACATAACTGCTGTAACAAGCAAAAATAACTTATATAACTATATTATATAAGACTGGTATGGTATATACGTAGTATAATATAAACACGTATATCAATTATGAATGCATCTAGTATAACCAACTAATGCAACAACTAGTGTATGTATGAATGTATGCACGTATGTATGCCCCGTGCAAACCCCTTTGTGTGTATGCAATGTTTGAAAACGGTTATAGTCTAGCAAAAACATTTGACCTGGTTCTCTATAACCTTGTCTCTTGATACCAATCTGTAACACCCCCAAATTGGGTCGCAGCGGAATAAGGGTCCAGGGCGTGTTACTTCATGAATCAATCAGATCAATAGAACAAGATAATATAAGAACGACCAAAAAGTCGTTTAAAACTGATACATTGGATTTAATAAAGTATGTGTTACAAAAGCC
>BQNB010073233.1:0-19461 GCA_026074375.1 Tanacetum coccineum
AAGAAAAATAATTTATATATATAGAGAATAAATGAACCATATCCGTTATACCTGCTTCAAAAGGATATTGAGCTTTGTATAAGAAAGATAGGAAGTCTTCCAGAGATGTACTACAAGTTTTAAAACCAACATAAGTTGCTAAAGGCCAGAAGCTATCAGTTGTCCACCCTGCATGTTCAACAGCCTGGAAAAAAAAATTAGTATACAATTTCTCCATCTTTCTTTTTTCGAACATGTTATCAGGTTATGTTGTTGTGTACAATGTACTTACATTGAAGCAGTTTTCAATGTAGTCTTGTTGTTGTGTAGGAGTCACACACACTATCCAATCTGCTTTTTCATTTATGAATCCATGCCTAAATATGCAGACACAGACATTAAAGAAGTTAGAGAGAATTACATAAATCATCCTTGTGGTTTGCCTGATCTAACACATTTAGTCCCTGTGCTTTTTTTTATCGGGTTTGGTCTTTGTGGTTTTGATCCATAGCGGGTTTGGTCCCTTGACCAACATTTCCTTAGTTTGACCACGGGACCAAACCCGCAATGGATCAAAACCACAAGGGACCAAACCTGCAATGGATTAAAACCACAAGGAGCAAACCCAATGAAAAACAAGCACATGAACCAAATCTGTTAGATCTCGCAAACCACAAGGACGATTTATGTAATTCTCCCAAGAAGTTGTATATGGAAAAGGTTTAGAAAGTAGGTTTAGTAGCCAATTGATATATATCTTTTGATAAACTTAGCAAGTAAAGTACCACAAAGCTCCTAGATCTTCCAAGGGATAGCCGAAACACCCATCTCTCTCCCCAAGACTCTTCCCATTACGAATCTTTCCACGAATAAGAGGTTTCGTATTTCCTTCATCTTTAACATATATCAGCATTTCTCCATCTTTTTCTACAGTCCGAAAGTGCTCATCCAATTCGCCGGAAGGCAAAGACATCCCATTCCCCTTAAATAAATGGAAGTATCAACTCATAAACTGCAAAATGTAATGTAATTTAAATATAACAAAAATTCAAACAGAAAATTCACCGAAGATGTCGTCGCAGCAGACTTAACATATTCAAGCATATGCATTCGTGACATTATGATAAACTGGCGCCGTAACACATCCATAGGCAATAGATTGGATTCATTCCATGATGGAGAGTTTACTATTGTGCTTTTGAAATCAAGTTGTTGTCTTGGTGCCCATGTGTCTATACCATCTCTTAGCATTTTATGAATATTCTGCAAGGAAACAAGAAAAATGTTGGTGAAAATTGTAATGCTGTATATCTTAAAAGATCTGGAAAAGAAAGAAAAAAGCTATACCTCAGCCATCCAATTCCCTGATAACTTTATATTTACAAAACCAACACCATATACGCAGGGTGCTCCCTCTATCATGTCAGATTTCAAATTGTTTTTCACAAGTCCTTTCTTGATTCTCTAAAATAATAGAATAGCACACATAAACATAAGAATATTACAGATGGAAAAAAAACAATAGTATGTTCAAAACCAGAGCAACGGTTGACAAAAGAATATTACCTCTCCAACATCTTTTGGTCCTTTAATATTTTGATACATGGTGCTGTTGCTTTTTTTAATTTTAGGCCATATGCTCAAGACATTATCGCTGTAAATTTCTCATCATATTATTAAGAAGAAAAAACAAAATGTAGCAAAGATAGAAAGTAAGAAACGCGGAAACAAGATATGTATATACCATTGGAAATCACCATATTTTTTGCACCAATTCATCTTCCACTTTTCTGTAAATTTAGGGAAATTATTATGCTTTGTTAAATGGCTCCATAACTTCTGTTTTAAGGGGCCATTTATCATCATCCTCCTGTATTACAAAACCAGTGCAATGCAATAAGTGTAAATTTATATTAGAAAAAGACATGATCAATAATGTGTACATTAATAATAATAATAATAACAATAATAATAGTGAGGTAGAGGCTGCAATTGTTGGTGCCATTGTTGATGTTGATGTAGAAGCTTTCATCGTCGAATCAAACTTATACCAGCTTAACATGTTCAACATGTTAATTAGAGTCCGCGTTTCATCTTCCTGTATTACAAAACAAAACCATTCTTAAGACTTTAAGAGTGTAAATTTAATAAAAAAAGGGGCTAATGGCATGATAATGTATCATAGTTGTCACGATTTCCTTTTATAAGTCTCGAACAAAAAAAATTGCTTTTCTATTTACTAAACTCGATTTTATTGTATTTTTTGTGTAGTAAATGACCATTTTGCCCCTCCCGGGTTAATAAAATGAGGGGCAAAATGGTCATAAAATACACAAAAAATGCAATAAAATCGAGTTTAATACATAGAAAAGCAATTTTTTTGTTTGATACATAAAGGAAATCGGACATAATGCTACATTATCGACGCCTTTACCCTAAAAAATGGGTGATGATAATGTGAATAATAGACTTACATCGGGTGCAATAGTCAGTGGCATTGTTGATGTAAAATCTTCCATCCTAGAGAAAAACTCACCCCTTTTTAACGTGTTCACTTTTCTAAGACTACTCCACATTCTATCTTCCTGCATTACAAAACAAAACCATTCTTATGACTTTAAGAGTGTAAATTTAATAAAAAGAGATGATAATGTTAATAATAGACTTACATCTTGTGGAGAGGGTAGTGCCTTTGTTGATGTAAAAGCTTCCATCATAGAGAAAAACTCATCACTTCTTAACATGTTCATGAATTTCCGCATTCTAACTCCCTGTATTACCCGGACGTTAATCATTGACATGACATTGACATCATCTTAAGAGTGTAAATTTAATAAAAAAACGATAATAATATGAATAATAGACTTACATCTTGTGGAGAGGTTGCAGCAATTGTTAGTGATGTAGAAGCTTCAAACTCATACCTTCTTAACATGTTCACGATTTCAAGACTACTCTCCTGTATTACAAAACAAAACAATTGATTGACATCATCTTAAGAGTGTATAGTAAATTTAATAAAAAGAATGTAAATAATAATAGACTTACAATTATTGATGCATGAATTGTCATTGTTGATGTAAAATGTGCACCAGAATAATGATGTTCAAATACAAAGATGAGCCTTACTACAAGATGATCGATTACAAAGATGAGCGTTTTAAAAAAAAAGATATTACAAGGGGATCCATATTTTTAATACACCGACTTATCAAAATTAGGAGTAAATTACATGAATGGTCCTTGTGGTTTGTCAGAAAAATTCTCTTAATTTAACTAAGTTTGACTGTGAATTACAGTTTGGCCTTTACATATATATTTCAATACCCCCATACACATTACTTCTTCTCGATCTCCTCAAACAGTGTTGCTTACAAGAAAGAAAGTTAAAAACGCGGAAACAAGATATGTATATACCATTACGTTGTAGGGTTGGAGCTCAAGATTATCGATGTCATTTTGTTAAGTCAGGTATCGGGCTGTAATCGAGTTAGGTCGAACTCGAGCTTTTCGTTGACAAGGTTTGAGATCGGCTAAAAAATTATAAGGTATGCTTGAGCTTGACTTGATATTAAAAGCTTAAGCTTTGCCCGTTATGTGTTTCGAACTTGTTTATTGAGCTCGGGCCCGAATTTGACCTCTCGATAAAAGCTCGACCTCATCGACAAACATATAAACTATACAAGCAAGGAAAAGATCATGTACGAGCAAATAGTTTTGCTTGCCCATCACAATTCGCTAGCTAGCTATATGAGCCTATGATGACTTGGCATGATATAGCTAAAAGAAAAACATAAACTACCGGTCATTGTATTAGTCATTGTTTAGTTATTTAAATTAAAACAAATAAACATATAAAGAAAATGGCAATTATATCATTTAAATTTACTTTTAGATATAATTTCGAAAGTGATTATTTTTTAAAAATTAAATACATTCCTCGTCATGCTATCCACGTGTGGTTAATTATGAGAAGAAGGCTTAAAACGCATGATCATATGAGGCAATGGGATATTGACTTAAACATGCTCTTTATGCAAGACACAACATGATTCGCATGATCATTTATTCTTTGAGTGTCCATATTCATCTTGTGTTTGGTTACAAGTCTTGCATATGGCGGATATCCAATTTGTTTCATCTAAATGGTGTGACATTATGGATTGGTTACTGCCAATCTCAAAATAAAGTAATGTTTTAAGCATTGTGGGTCGTTTACTTGTTGGTGCGGTTTCTTATTGTATCTGGCAAGAAAGAAATAATAGAGTTCATGGAAAAGGTGAGAGGCATCATGAGCAGCTAGTGAAAGTCGTTATAGATGTCACTCGTCTCAAGCTTGCGTTTATCAAGTTCAAGAAAAGTGTTTGCGTGGAAAAGTTGTGTGCTACATGGAAGATCGCGAACTTGTTATCTGACGGTGGCTGATGTTTCGTTCATTTGTCCAGCTAGGAATCGTTAAGTTCTTTTTATGTTTCATTAGTTGCTTTGATTGCTAGTTAGTGGGTTTGGTTGTTGTGTTTTGAGCTTGTTCAAAACACATAGTTCTTAAAGGGTGGCTCGTTACCACTCTTTCTTTCCATGTACTTTTTTATTCTTTCACTAATCTTTTCACCAGGTATAATCCCTTTTAACAAAAAAAATGGTTTCAAATTTGACAAAATCCATTTTAGGTATGGCTTTTTGGGATAATTATCAACTTGAGCCCATTAATTTTTAATTAATAAAAAATTGATGATATAACAAAATGGGAGTTATTGTGTTAGTGGAAAGTGAGAAAAAACATAAATCAGCTAGAAAATAAAGTAGAAGCCTTTTTGTGCATGAAAAAAAATAAAGAACTTTCATTGGAAAAATACCATAAGTTTAATGCTTTTCTGTATCATTTACCCATACGATATTGTGAGTTTGAAGGTTGCAATACAGAGCAAACACCTATACAATCTAAAATACCAAGGATTTCAAGTTTATTGTTTTTTTAACATTGTAATACTAGTAATTAAGTCAAACTGAGCCGAGCTTGGTTCATTATTTATATCCAATGAGCCAATTTTTGTTATATCATGTATATTGCAACCTTATTAGACATGACTTAGCTACTTATGCAATCTATACTCCTTATAAAGGAGATTTACCCAAATGTTGAAACTAGAAAACTAGGAATCTAGAAAAGTTGAGAACACTAATTTAGGCAATGTTAAAACACTAATACACATTGAGAATACACATTACTACACGAAATTAATATTAATAGACGGAAGAAATTAATTTAGGCAATGTTTTAACACAAACGAAATTAATACACAGAAGAAATTAATTTAGGCAATGTTGAAATACGAAATTAATACACAAACAAAATTAATTTAGGCAATGTTGAAATATTTAAATGGAAACTTACTCTATATACAATCTTGTATTAATACACAAACAAAATTCATTGAATTCTATATACAAAACGTCATATTCTAATGGAAACTTACTCTATATACAATCTCACATTAAAAACTAATTTGGCAATGTTGAAAAACACGGTTTGCACTCCCCTATCTTTGGCAATGTTGTAACACTTTGGCTGGATGTAAATTCTTGAATTCAAGTTTTTGCATTTTAAATTTTGATTTTGAATCAACCTAATGCTGATTTCGAGCCCTATATAAGCAACCCATGAAGCGATGCTCAAAACCTGCTCGCACAACAAGCAAAAGAAGCAGAATGCTGTTATGTCTAATTATCTAGAAATTCATGATTTAGAGGTTCGGTTTGTTTACTATCATGTGTAATCATCTCGTTTAGTTTTGTTTGCTTTGTCCTAATATTGTGGTTGTAATATACAGGTTGCTTCACATCCTAATATTTTCTTCAACCCAAAGTTAATTAACTGGAATTGGGATGACGTTATTGTCATCCCAAGTGATGATGATGAAGCTGATGACCAAGACGAAATTCAAGAACCCGTTGAATGAAAAGGTTGGATGAAAAGGTTAAGAAGGATTAAATGAGTTAATGTTTAAACTTGTGTTTGTTATTTATTGGTCTGATCCATTTGGACACTTTTGTTTCTGTTTCATATTGTTTTGTTCGATAACTTGATGTGGTTAGTCCAAGCAAATATTCTATTTTTCTGTTTGTGTTGTGTGTGATCGAATATGAAAACCTTTGTTTAGCTGCCTACATACTTATATCCCTAATAAAGTACATTTGATTTTGGTTTTGCTAAGGACTTTTATACAAACTTGATTTGAAACATCTTTGAATAAATTTTTGCAAATATATAAAATTCATTTACCAACCATAGGATGTTAATTGAGATGACCATATTTTAGATTTTTATAGCAACTACCCAAGAAATGAACAATTTAGGAGGTTGATAAGATGCTCACTTGGTTTTTGTTAGTGTTATCTTTTTAAGATCTATCGACGTGCAAATGTATTGACAAAATAAAATCGTGAAACCGCATCTTGCTGAATGTTCTTGATCGCTGACATGCGTACTTGAGCAGAAAAATGAAAAGATTCTAAGACTCTTTAGATCATCCACAGGTTAAGTATTTAGAATCATGTCCTTCCTTTCGAAACATGATGCTTATATAATACCAATTCTTGGTGGCAATTCTTGATTATTACATGTGTTTTCTATTGATAAGTGTATGGTTGAAATATCTCTATATTCTAATGCATAGCTTGATTTCAAATCCAAGTACGTACATGCAGTAATACCACTTTTTATGTTTATACCTTTTAGGTATAAAATTCCATAAATGCCTTTAATATGAACTTTAAAAATGCACAAATGATCAATGTATCATTCATTGACATGAATGTGTAGTGATCAAACAGAATGAATCATGCTTGAAGAATAAGGTCGTCCTTGATTTGGACTCAATTCATTAGCAAAACCTGCAACATGTATTGAAGGGATCATTGAATATATAATATTGGAGACAAGTTTATAAATATTAAGCAAATCAAAAGTGAATCACAAACATTAAAGAAATAAGGAACATGCAATGTAATCCCAAAATTAAGCCATGTAAAAAGAGCAAAACTATTGAATTTTGCAACATTGTAGTTGTACTTGAAATAATTAGAAACAATAACGTGTAATTAACTTTATACGTAATTAAAGAAATGTCTTGGAGTGTACATTCAATTTTGTAACTATGGTAAAATCTACTCCTCACTTTTGAATAAAAAGTCAACCGCACTAAAATAATTTTATGTTTGATTAGCATAAGATATGCAAATAAAATAGTGATTGAGGAGATGATTTCAACCCTACCAAATATATCTTTCACACATAATAAACTCATACCATTTTTTATAAATATGATCTTAATACTTACTGTACTTAAAATAGATCAAAAGCCTTCAATGCAAAGATTGATTCTTAATTAATTTTAATAATACTTATAATTCCTGGTCACTTTCCATGCAAAATTTCAATCAAGTTAACTGCGTGTTAAACGCGGTATTTACTTTTTTAGAACGACAACGATTTTCATTATAAAAGTAGCAAAACGCTAGAAAAAAATATACAATTACATATAAAAATATCTTTGAATAGGGTGTTGCAACAAGCAACCCAATTTAAAATATAGTTTGCATCCACAATGATGAACCTTTTAAAAGGTTTATAATCTTGTCACCTCTTACAATGTCATTAATTTAAATTTTATAAACATATTCTCACTATGGATAAAGCTTTTGAGGTTTATAGTTTTTTCAAACAAAAATTAAATACTATCAAGGTACATAAATTCCTGGACCTCTCTAAAATCTTAGACCTTTTCATGCCACCTAGACATGAAATGGTTCCTCACTATGGTAAAAATATTTTTGGACCCCTTCATAAGTTTTTAGACCTATTTATGAAACACCATAGTGGATGCTTAAATCAATGCGGTATTTATTAATTGTTATTTTCAAAAACCTCACTTAAAGAAATTACTATGTCACATGTCAAGATGGTAGCCTCAAATGTCGTGTGTCTAGAAGATTTACGCGACGATAACGCGCATTGTTTGTTATTATCTCATAATTGATGTAATGTTTTATTTTCAGTTTTACTACATATTTTTATATGTTCTTTGATATATGTTATATTTTTTTGCTTGAGTTGATTTATCGCATGTTACAACCGTTTGCAATAACATTTTGATGTTTTCACGAGACGAAACACTTACCACAGTATCACATATCTTTAATTGTCTGCCGTTAGAATATCACATATCTTAATTTCTTCCTTATAATTCACACTTAAGTAAGTTATTTGTACTATGATGGCGTCTAATATGTTTTTGGCGAACGTACGATTTTCATAATGTATACAACGAATTAAGTAGTTATAAAATTTTGCCATGTAGTTAGTCGTAATAATAAAATCTGTAATAGTACAAATAAATTCTATTTCTCACAACGTAAACACTAAAGGCCCGAAGCAATGCGCGAGCGCAACTTTCTCGGTGATATTAGCATAGATGGAAAAAACGGCGTACATGAATATCGTATTGCTGTTGGGTTTTTTTTGCTGGCCTTCGTTGTCTGGAAACACTATTTTGGGATGTCATTTATTTTGGGCTCGCTTTTACCCTTTTAGTAGCTAACTATTAAGATATTATTTGACGTTTATAATCACATAACACATGAACACGTATTTGCTCACATGATATTCATAATTGTTGGAAACACTATTGAATATAAATTACCATACAATTATTAGGTTGTCATATGTTATTCCTTTGTAAGAAAGCCATTATAAAAATAATAACGTGTATCGACTTACTAATATTCTGTTTGGACATTTCTATTTTGCCTTAAACCATAACTTTTTTTCTAATTGGCCATTATTGCATATCGTTAATTATCACAATTTTGCATATCGTTTTTTATTTTGACCCACACAATTCTGTTATGAACGTTACACGAAAACTGTACCACAATATTGCATATCCTTAATTATCGGCCGCAAGGGATTTTCCGTGCGTGCACGGGTATTCGCCTAGTATTTATAATTAGTGGGTAAAAAAAGAGATAAGAGGTGGAAAAAAATTTTGGGCCCACATTTTTTATAAAACTCACTTACCTCCCTACTTTAATACATCCCCTCATATGAGGGGTTGCATCCTAAACCCATGATTCAAAAATACAACCAAACATTAGATTTCAAATTTTTAAACCCAAACCCATAATAAACCCATAAACCAAACGGACCCTAATATCTTTTTCGAAAACGGTTATTCATGCTTATAATCTTAATGCAGAATGTATAGATTAGCAGAATCTAATCTCATGCACTTTTTGAATGTGGTACTAACCATGACCCAAAGATCTAACATGATGGGCACATTTTTGTATTACCTTTAATTAGTTGATGAGATTAATCATATCATTTTTTTAAAACAATCATTTACTGACCGATTAAAACTCGTTTAGAGTAAAAACCGACTTTTTATCTATACTAATATATAAAGGAAAAGTGGGATAATCTTGAAAAGTGGAAAAGTAAAGTCTTAAACTATAAATGGAATGTATTAAACTAATTAATAGAAATTGTGAAATGTGAAGATAATCTTGAAAGTGAAAAACTAAATTGTTGAAAGTATTTATGGAATTGTTGAATTCTTAAATGTGATGGGTTGAAAATCGGTTGAAAAATCGTATATGTATTTACGGAATTAGTGAAGGGTTGAAAGTTGTGTGCATATTAATGGAAACTATTGTTGTAATAAAGAGATGACATGTAAAACTTATCAAAGAAGCTGCATAATGTTCGGTCACACCCTTTCACCAGTTGTAACCCACCTCTTTTATGAACTCATCGGCCTTCCAATTCATTTAGAAAACCCAAGCCGCCATTATTTAGCTAGCGAATTTGTTTTGTCTTTTTCTTTCACTCGTAACAAAATCGACTTTATATTCATTTAATTGCACTTCTGTTTTTTGTTTCCTTTTTGTTTTGTTTGATGTTGTTCATGTTTGTGTATATTGCAGTTGCAGGAAAGGCAAAGAATGATTTCAGGCCTTGTAAACTCACTTGATAAACTTGCCAAAGGCATCCATCTATGTGGATGTGAAATTTAGTAGGTATGTGTTTATCTTTCATCGTGATCTCTTCACAAAACCTGTATCTGTGATTGTTGTATTGGCTACAGTTTTATATATCATTTCCTATTCATGTATCTAAGCAATTGCAGATTCGATGATTCTAAGTTTGAAGGAGAGTGTCGAATTTTTGGTTTATTAGGAATCCCACTGCATCATGGTTGGATTATTCATCCACTAGTATGTCCTTATATCAATGTGAATCTAATAGGAATATGGGTAAAGTGTGCTTTCTGATAGAAAATAAGAATATGGGTAAACTGTGTTTTCTGATAGAAATGTTCTTCTCACTTTTATTTATGTGTGTTTACTAAAACATCATGGACACATGGTGATGTATTCTCAATTGTAGGAAAACTGACTGACAGTTCCTCAAAAACCAATTGAATGTGTCATCCAGGTATGTTTTGCCTATTTTCTGCACTTTTATTTATGTGTGTTTACTAAAACATCATGGACACATGGTGATGTATTCTCAATTGTATGAGGGTTAGTTGTCTTTTGTTTTTTTGTCGTAATTATTATAGCTTGACAAGTCTACGACATTGCTTAAAAGAGTCGGAACCATGTGCCTTTTTTCTAGAATGATCATTTTCAAACCATGATCAAGGTTGATTTTATGCAAACTTAGTATCTCATACTCCCTCCGTCCTAAAATTATTGTCCCCTATTGACTTTTCAAGTCTTTTTCTTCCAACATTTACCTTAAATATTTTTGTTTGTGTTATATAATACTTAATAAAAAGTATATGAATTGATTAGGTTTTAAATGTATTTTCATAGCTATGATTTTCATCAAGTATTATATAACACAAAGAAAAATATTTACAGTCAAAGTTAAAAGAAAAAGACTTAAAAAGTCAATAGGGGACAATAATTTTAGGACGGAGGGAGTAATGATTTTGGTTTAAAATGTCAAAAGTCTGCTCATGCTTTGTAGGTTACTAATGGAGACAGTGAGGCAGTCTCGAGATGGATGGGATATTTTAACATATTAGCAAGAGGGGGCTAAGGTATGCTTCACATATTTTTCTGACAATACTCTAATTAAGGTACAAATTCTTGCGGCCACTAGCTACAAATCACATTTTAAAACAAATCATTAAACCATGAATAAGTAGACATTAAGAATTACTACTAAATACCAATATAGGAAACTATATATGTGAATGAATCACTTTTTGGTCAGCCTCAAGAATGTTTAAGCGTTAATACGCCTAATATGAAACTTGAAAACAAAATAATGTTATAGCAAGTACTTATAAGTTGCTATTGCTTGACATAAGTTCATGATATGAGCAGGTTAGTATTATTGTCTGTCGGTTTCTCAGCTGTGGACTTTAGTTATTGATATAGCATATAAGATGTAACAACAGACAATTTTCGAAATTTTAAATGACTATTTTACTCTTTGACTGGGTTCCACTTGACTTTTTGACTTTTGATCTTTTATTGTCACATAAAAACGATTACCGGGTAACCGGTAATTTTTCGGAACATATTTAAATAATAAATATATTTATTATTACATATCTCTCATGTGCAAATTTATTTTTTACTTATTTGACTTGAAAACGAGAAGATATATGTTATTCCTAAGTTGACTTATCAAAAACGACCCGCTAAATCACGTTTTCACGACTCGGACTCTAAATCAATTTGATGTAAAACCACATTCCGGACAACTTTTTAGTTTTGCCCGAGACCCGAAAATAAGCAGAAAATAACCGAAATACCCTCGCAAAATTTTAAAAACCAAAACAATGTGTACAAACATGAAAATAATTAAATTATATTAAATTATCACTTTTTATTAAATAAAAATATTTAATAAATTATTTAACAGTTTATTTAAAAAACGTTTATTAAAAACGCGAATATTTAAGTTAAAGTTCATTTTACGGATAAAGTTTATCCGTAATACACAAATAAATAATAAACATTTTAAATAAATGTTATAAAACATTTATGCAATAATAGTCGAGTGAATACTCATTTTTCATGGAAAAATCATTTGGAACGCAATGGTGCAAGTTTCGTGTTTTGAATCATCAATTAAGTAGCTTAATCGAGTCTCAAACCATTATTTAACAAAATTTACACTTTAGGTCCTTCTAGTAATATTTACAACATTAACCTTGATTTTTTGGGTACTTGTCACTTTCTTTTATAACTTTGGAATATATAAAGAAAAGCATTAGGGTTATTTCATTTATAACAAACCCTAGCCCCATATTTCTCTCCCATTTTTCCGGCCAGATTACGGCCATCCTTCGGCCACCACACCGCCGCCTACACCACCATCGTCATCATCTCCCCACTCCTCGCTGCTACTCTACCACGTTCACCATCACCACGTCATCACCATCTCACATCCACCACCTCCACGTCACCACCACCAGATCCATCTAAAGGGAGCGTTAGTTTAACAGACCCCCAACCAGGGTGCGTTTGGTCGTTCTTGACACCACAATGGTGCGTTTGGCAGTCACCACCACCACAAGGGTGTGTTTGTTTATATGGTCAACACCACAAGGGTGCGTTTGGCAGTCACCACCACCACAAGGGTGCGTTTGGCAGTCACCACCACCACAAGGGTGTGTTTGTTTATATGGTTAACACCACAAGGGTGCGTTTGGTTTAGTAGAAACCACATAGGGCGCGTTTGGTTTAGCAGATTGCACCAAGGGGTGTGTTTGGGTGAGCAGGAAAACCATAAGGGTGTGTTTGGGTTAGCAGGAAAACCTTAAGTATGCGTTTGGATTAGCAGAAAAACCAATAAGGGTGCGTTTGGGTTAATATAAATATGTAAAGTTTTGGTAAAATATAATATCAGATTAAGTGATGGTTAAAATGGTTAAATAAATGTGCTACTTATTATTTTGTTTCCTATTCGATCTCGTTTATATATGTGTTTGCAATATTGATTGATTTATTTAGAGGAAAAACATTGAAGTTTTATAAATATGGGAACGTCTTATAAACGAATAGATCATGCCGAAAAATCTATAAACTACTATACTTAATAAATTTCATTATAATTTCTATTATCTTAGAAAAACCGATAAAAGACGAAGTTATATAGTCTTAAGATTGTTTAATTTATAATTATACAATAACCAGATAAACGAACAAAAACTATACTTTTACAAATGAGACAACTATTTTAGCTACAACCCGTAAAGAAAACGGAATACTAAATTATAAAATATTATTTTATAATTCCCGACTAGAAGATAAAGTCATAACCTTTGTAAAAGCTTTGAAAACATCGTTTACATAATTTTCAACTATAAAACGTGCGTTACTTTTATAACAAGGATTCTTTATTATCTTATATGGTGATTTCCGAACACGTGTCGAATTAGTTGTTTTAATTCTTTTTCTCACGTTTCTTATATAATAATTGTAAGGTATTATATACTTTTATTTTATTTTCATGTATAATACATGTCGCGTATTATATACACTTCGTATTATTCTTTTGGTTGTTTGTCCTTGTTATATAATTCACGATATGAATTATATACTTGTTCAAATTTTCATAGGTAATATATACGGAATATATTACATACTTTGCGGTTACATTTCGATTTACTTTATTTAACCAACCACCAAACTATTACAACATGAGATCTATATCTTTTGTCAACGTGTCACGTTGATGTAACTATCTATCGGAAAACCCAAATACATTATCCTAAGCTAGTGGGTCATAGTCGTTAGGATAAACCGCAACTCCTTGGTCGAGCCGTTCCGGTTTTCGTTTGTGTTGTGCTTAATATGTGCATTTCTGCCGATTGTTCCACATCATCAAGGTGAGTTTATAGCCCCATGTTTTACTGGCTTTACATATATTTTTGGGGTAAGAACATGCTTGTTTGCAAATTCATTCACATGATTGACTTATGCTTGTTACATGATCGTTTACAAATTGGTTTACATACTCATTTACATAGCTCGCTATAGGATACATTATTTGACTTCATTTTTGGTCATAAATACATAATTTACTTTTGAAATGATTACGGGTTAGCTTAAGCGGATTGAACTGATAACTACAAATAAATGTCCGAGTGTTCTTGGAGGGGACACCTGCGAGAGGTACATATTCATTACTGCCCGGGTGTTCTTGGAGGGGACACCTGCGAGGGTACATATTCATTACTGCCCGGGTGTTCTTGGAGGGGACACCTGTGATGGGTACATATGGTTTTCATTACTGACCGGGTGTTCTTGGAGGGGACACCTGTGATGGGTACATATGGTTTTCATTACTGCCCGGGTGTTCTTGGAGGGGACACCTGTGATGGGTACATATGGTTTTCATTACTGACCGGGTGTTCTTGGAGGGGACACCTGTGATGGGTACATATGGTTTTCATTACTGCCCGGGTGTTCTTGGAGGGGACACCTACGATAGGTACATAGTGCATCGATTTCATGAACTTAGAGTAATCATAGTCATTGTTTTATACACACATGAATATTTACGTTGCATATATATATATATATATATATATATAATATAATAAATATATCATATATAATAAAATATATATTATATATATTATCATGCATGCTTTGAACCAATGCTGTAACAACGTTCATAAACGCGTATACATTTTTGTGACTATATGGGGATGAAAATATCCCATCATATTTACAACTATTTGATTTCTAAAAATCATACATACATTTTGGAAGTACATTTAAGGATTTAAATGGTCATACACACTTTACAGAACCTTGGTTCAATATTTATACTTAAACAAATCTATGAACTCACCAACTTTATGTTGACACTTTTTAAAGATGTTTTTCATTAGGTGAATTAGACGCCTTGGCCCAACTGATAGTGGCACTGGAGTCTAAAATTGCCAAGATTCATTTATGGATTTCTACTATATTCGGCATGAGACAAATCTCGTGGTGTTTTCACAAGCTTTTTACTCTTTGTGATAGCAAATTAATCGGTACAAGATGTTATATCATTTCATGGAATCAACGAGATTACTTTTCAAACGACACGTTTAGAGGTCGTTCTCTTGTATCTAGCGCTGTGTATTATAAAGTAGCACCCCCGGACACATTTCCGCTGCGACATATTTTTGGGGGTGTTACAGTTAATGTTTTGAAGAAAAATGCTTGATTATCATTTAAGATTTTTAGTTTTAGAAATTAAACTACTTTTTATAAAACTATATTTAATACTAAAAATTATACTAATATTAATACTAGAATTATACTAAACAATTAAACTACGAGAAGTAAGCTAAATTGAACTAAAATAAAAATAAGACAAAAATGTTTGCTAAGTGACGTGAAAAGTTTATTAAATGTGAACTAAGGTTGATTAACGAATTAATGTCCTTAGAAAATAATTTTATCTCACAACGTTGGTTTATTTTGACAAAAACCTCTTAAAAAGATATTAATTACTAGATGTGTAGTTTGACTATTTATCCGGCTTTTGCCCTTCGAAATATTCAAATAAAAAATCTAAATAATCATGACAATTATTAATCAAAAATCTCCTTTTAATTTCACACTTAACTTGCAAATCACAATTCACTTAACAAGCATAAATAAATCTACTCACTAAACATGGCAACTAAACTGACAATAATAAAATGCATATTAAGTTAAAACTACTAATTAAGGAAAAAAGGAAAGAGAGTATAACCCGAATGATGAAACCTATAAGAATAAACCGCCCAATTATATAAACTAGACTAAATAACAAGTTTATTTCTTATTTAGACTTTATTTACTTAAAAGATTATAAAGCGTGTAAACTTTATTTTTGTAAAACCCAAAAATTTGGTTTACATTTTTATTTCACCATTTCGAATATAACCTAAGTTTGATTAATAAGTTTTTAATATTAAAACTTTAGGTTATAATTATTTGTGTATTATAAATACATAACATAAAGTATTTTTTAAAAATATATATATATATTCTTATTTTAAGGATATATAACCCCCCCCCCCCCCCCTTTTATTTAGTATGATATCTTTGTTTTTATTTACAAAACCTATTTTAAGTATTAAGTGTAAAAGGATTAAGGCAAATCTTTTGAAATCTTCTAAAAGAATAGGAAATTTTTATCCCCCTCTCCTCTCTATATATTCAGCCGATCTCTCTCCTCTCCCTCACCATTTTCTCTTAAAATTTTTATTCCAAAACTTGTGTTCATCCATAGAATTTGCAAGAAGAAGAAGGTGGTGTAGTAATTGGTGATTCCGATAGTGTTTTTCAAGCCTTGATGTTTTGGTGTTGATTCATTGGCTTTTAATTCTTTGGTGTTCTAGTTCTTGTGATCCTCTCCATATCTTCAAAAAAAAAAAAAAAAGATTCTCCTAAGGTATTCCATGTTCTTTTGAATTCATTCTTTATGTCACCATGATTACACATAAAGTTTTGCATAAAATCATAAAATCATAAAAGGAAAACATGTGTAATAATCTTGTAAAATTCTTTATGATTGAACCTGAAATAATCTTGTTAAAATCATGTTATGAAACCCTAGATAATCATTAATGATGTTTTAATGAAAACCTACAAGATTAGAAACCCTAGAACATGTTTTTATGAAGAGGATTGGTAAGAATTAGGGTTATATGTCTTTATGTTTCTGACCAGAATTTTAGGTCGTGTTGATCGGGGCATAACTTGGTGATAAAAATGAGTTTTGACATGATTCTTGAGCCTAAAGTTAAATTCAAAGAGTCTAGTTTCTGGAAAATCCAGGCTCATGTCAATTGGAGGTCGGGAAGGTCGATTTTTAATTTTTATAAGATTAAGTGTCGAATCTGGAATTTCTATCCGAAAAATTCAGTAGTAGTATTTGATTTTTAATTCTCAAACCGTAAGGAGTTGGCCTTTAAAATTCGAACTGGTAAATCTTCATGATATTAGCTACATCCATGATTTTTTTCAGAATTTTCTGAGTTGTCTAAGTAGGGTTTTTACGCGTGAACTTTTCGAAAGTACCAGCAGGTCATTTTCTGGATCAGTTTTGGTAACGATGGTTAAAGGGGTATTTATACATGGAAATAAAATCAACCAAAATTCATGGACATACTAGACACATGTGGGAACCTCTGTGATTTTTGGTAGATTTTTAGGAGGTCGTTTAATGGGTCTATAAAATTCGAAACCAACCCTTAAAAAGTTCACAGATTCTGAAAATTAAGAAAACCCTAATTAGGTTTCATTAAGTGCTATAAGTAGTAAGATTTAGCAATGAACATATAAAATAAGATATATAATGATATGTAATCATGGATTCTTGTAGATTCGGTGAAGAGGGAGTGATCTCTTGTCTTTGTGTTCTTTCTCTCCGTTGCGTGTTTGTTAAGGTACAAATATTCCGTCCTTTTAGTAAGGACACCTCATGACTTGATTCTCATTTGTTTTAGCTACTTTGATTCGTTTGATATTCCGTCTGATTTGCTATCCGTACTCATGACTCATTGATATTCGTTGATATTCTGTTTGATTTGATATTCGCATTTATGATTCCTTTGATCTTTGTTTGAATATGATATTAGATCCGTTATCTTGATTGGATCATTGGTAACTTGTTTTGTTTGCGTAAATCTTTTCCCGAGCTATTTGAACTAGTCATGGAGGTACCATGACCAATTCATTGATGCACCAATGGTATGACACTATCTGTGGCGGTGTGATTAGTCTACGGCGTTCTCTTTTGAATTATGGCCTTTAATTATTATTAGCTTACATATGTATGTATACTCGTCATTGTACTTGTGTATATGGATATGACTTTGTTTTGCAGGGAGCTTATGGATGCATCCTAGGTACTTTGTTATGTTCAGTTCAGGTGAATGGTTATGTGTGCGCTATACATCCCATATCACATTTGGTATATCAGGAGCTGCAAATCCTGTGTACAACTTATTATGTGGCTATATGATTATATATGTTTAGGGTCTATTCATATACATTGTTAGAATTTATAACTAAGCTTGAATTTATGTGGGAATTCTTTGTTGTTCTTGATTCTTATTCATTTGATTCGTATTTTATATGATATTTGTTTAGCAGGTTCTCGTGATTCGTTTCATTCATTCTTTTGTCTTATTACCTTCCTATTATTATATATCTGTTCACTGAGTGTTAGCTCAGCCGTGTTTTCTTTTCCTATGGTAGGTAATAAGTGAGAAGCTAGGATTTGAGTGTTGAGAGTAGGAAGCTTTTAGAGGACCGACCCTTTATAGATTTCCTTTGTTTGGATTTATGTTTAAGACTTCTTTCGTTTGAAGATCTTTTTCATTTAGACTTTGTTTTCATTTAGACTTTGTTGGAATTTAATACTTTTGGAGGTCATTTTGTTTCATGACTTGGTATTTTAAATTAATAAAGTCTTCCGCTTGCGTTTATATGTTCTGATATGACACCATAACGTAACTCTTGGTCTCTTTATCGGAGCGGGATGTTACAATTATGGTATCAGAGCCAGGTTGAGCCCTGTAGAACCTAGGTTATGACCTGTGAGGATTGGGTAGACATTAGGCTTCCTTTTGATATGATCGCTTCCTTTCGTATTTTGATCTTAACTTTAAATTATCTTCGTTGTTTCATTCGTTGATTACCTGCTACTAAGGGGCGAGTATTTTCTTCGACCAAGGATCAGGCGGCTAACTCTTCAGGTACCGTTTCGGGAACTCTCTTCTTGAATGGTCGTGTTGTTTTTGTCTTATTTGTTACGGTTGCAACACATTCTGTGGTTTCTGTCTCATTTATTAAACACCTTAGCATCTTCCCTACGCAACTTAATTATACCTTATCGATATCTACGCCTATGAAAAGTCTGACCACGAATATCCAAACTGCCCGCTTCATTTTGATGATAAGATTCATTTTGCTAATTTGTTTCCTTAGAAATGAGTGACTTCGATAATAATCTTGGTATGAATTGGTTTACCGTTCATTACGCCCCTATCGTTTGTCATACCAATCGTGTCATCTTTGGTAATCTGAATAACCCTGAATTCATCTACCTATTTCAATTTCGATTTCAATTTCGAGGACGAAATTTTCTTTTAGGGGGGAAGAGTTGTAAAACCCAAAAATTCGAATTTTATTTCATTTTGTTAATTTGAAATATAACCTAAATTTTATTAATAAGTATTTGAAAATAAAACATTAGGTTATAATTTTGGGAAATTATAAAGATATAACATAAGGTATTTTGTTTAAAAAAATATATAAAACATATATATGTACATATATACGGCCGGCCCATATTAGGAAATATATATATATATTGTAATTTTGATTATTTTGTATATTTACTTTCTTTTTATAAAAAAAACCTATTTTAAAGGATAAGTATTAAAAGGTTTTAGCAAG
>BQNB010073233.1:20378-32182 GCA_026074375.1 Tanacetum coccineum
AAACTTGTGGGGTCTCATTTTTTTTAATAATTTTTATTTGGTATGTGAGTGTGTGGTGAGGTGCGGTGACTGGTGACAAAAACACTTGAATGGTGAGGTGTGGTGAGAGAAGAGAAAAAGCTGAGGTGGTGCTGAGGTGGCGTGGTGAGGCTTGGTGACCACTACTTCTAGCCTAATAGAAGGATAAGTAGGCAAGTTAATCAGGAACATGTATCAAAACTCAATTAAAAAAAATAAGGCGTGCAACAATACAAATCAAAAAATGGGGCACTCGTATGAGTTTACCTGCCTATCTAAGGGGCAATTTGGTGGGTACTTTTGACCTCGTGAAATCCTTTCAAACCCATAAAACAATGTTTGGTACCATTTTGATTTATAAAATGGTGGGCCATAATGCTCAAAAGTCATAACAGGCAAGTGAGCCGTCTTTTGCTCAATCTAAACTTAATTTGGGTCCACATGTATTAGAGCATCTTCAATGCAAAAAGTCTTTAATGACTTTTTGCATTGAATGCAATTAATACATAACATAAAAGTGAATAGCTTTTAACAAAGACTTGGTGTTTGCCAAAGCTATTCAAAAAGCTTTTGCTCCGATGCATAAAAACTAGCAAAAAAAGCTTTTTTAAATAGTAAAAAGTTTTTGCTAGTTTTTGCATTGGAGATGTTCTTATCTCCTCACATCATATTTGATTAAACTAATAAAATAATATAAAAATCATTTTAATACTTTATCAACTAATTTTTAAAATATATATTTAATTATGTATTATTACTTTTCGAGTAAATTACATATGCCATTCAATGCTGAGGTGAAACATCACACCCATGCCTTTTCCTAAAACTATTT
Source organism: Tanacetum coccineum (assembly GCA_026074375.1). Taxonomy (NCBI): domain Eukaryota; kingdom Viridiplantae; phylum Streptophyta; class Magnoliopsida; order Asterales; family Asteraceae; genus Tanacetum; species Tanacetum coccineum. The sequence goes on from BQNB010073233.1 coordinate 21,229, forward strand.
ACAAAGTTTTTGTTAGAAACTTTGGCCAATCAACCTTGTTATTGATACAGAAACAAAGCCGCAACACAAGACCAGGCCCAAAAGTTGTGAGGGAAAAGTCAAAACAAATGCATGTTTAAAATCACTGCTTAAATCGCCAGTTTTTTTCAAAATTAACACAGTTTAATCAATTTGCATAAGATCGCTAGGCGGTTTACCACCTTCGAGCTCCGGAATCCGCCTAAGCGCCGCCAGGGCGGCATTGACAGTATAATATATATTTATTATTATTTTATACATTTTAATATCAATTGATATATCAATCTTCAGAATTTGTATATTTTTTTAATAATTTTATAAATGTTTTTAAATATTTTATATTATTTTTAGATATTGTATTATTTAATTTGATAAAAAATCTGCAAATCTATATATTTTTAATAATATTTTATTAATGTTTTATTAGTTTTAGTTATATCTTATATAGTATATTTTGTTGCCAAACATTTACATTATGTGGATTCGGTTTTTATTAGTTTTGGTCTATTTTCATAGAAGCCCAATGAGGCCCATTGTAGGACGATCTTTGCACTTTCGTAACGTTTGGGACGAAACATGCAATTTGGCCAAACTTTAAAGACGATTTATGCAATTTACTCTTACTTTTCTCTCTCCTACACCAATTCCTCTCTCAAGAAGAATCTTTACAGCCACGTCAATGCTGAGGTGGACACATAACAACCATGCCTTTCCGAAAACTTTTTAAAAATTTTGAAACTTTGCCAGATTCGAACCTTGGTTTATTGATACAGAAACAAGAGCCTCAACCACGACCAGGCCAATGGTTGTGATGAAAAAGTCAAAAACAAAAATGTCATGTTTAAAATCACTGCTTAATCGCTCGTTTTCAAAATTAACACAATTTTTAATAACTAAAAATCAACCATCATTCTCTCTCAATCATCCATTCAAAATTCAAAACACTCTTGAAACAAACGTCATTTCCCATAATCTTAAAACCTAAATCTAACGCTTAGAAGTGCAATTCAAGGTCAACAAATTCATTAACCAATGCTTGAGTACATTTGAAATTCACATGTTTGTGTTTATTAAGGTACGTTTGAATTTCAATTTCAGTTTTAATTACTGTATGCATTTGATTATTAAACCTTGATATATGATTTCCAGTATGGGTTCTTATTTTGATTTCCATTTTCGAGATTTATTTTTATGCACATACTCATACATATGATTTCCAGTAGGACTAGGAGTTGATTTGATCTTTTAGAGACTTACTTCCGGTATGGGTTCTTATTGTGTATGCAGGTTTTGATGCCAAAAGTCATTTTTCTGGACTAAAGGCAGTTTGTGAACGTGTTTAGAAAACCTTGATGTATTATGACAACGATATCATTGGTACTTCAACTCTACTTGAAATAATGAATGCCTATCATTGGTACTCGCATTTTTTGCTTACATTTTTTCAAGCAGGTTTTGATTCTATCATATTTAGTTGGTCTTTTACTCATTTTACAATCTCCCTGATACTTATAATGATTATATATGATCTCAGAATAGTAACTAGGATGGCACAAAGTTTTGAGACTGTTTATGTTATCGGGTTCGAGATTTCTTATTTTATTTGTATTGCAATTTGAAAACAGTTTGTCAAACTTTTAAGGAATTGATATTTCGTTTTTGCTAACTTTAAACATTACATGATTGGCCATTTGTATAGAAAATGGGATGAACATATTTTTTGGGTAAATAGATGTAACTAATGCCTTTAGGATTGGTTTAAGATAGAGTATAGAGAGTTACAACTTTATCCACAAGATTGACTCATTTGATGGCATGTTTATTTTTGTTTCATTTGGATGCCATACGAGTGGGACTTTGATCATTCTCTAAAAGGGGTTGTCCTAATATAAACTTTTCATCTGTTTTAAGGAACTACCCGTTAGACCTTTCATTCTCATGTTAGTAAAATGTGGGATCTGACCCAACCAAACCAAAATTGACCAGTTTCAACCCAAAATTGTTACGAACTTTTGCCCAACCCACCCAACTCCACACTTCTTGCCACCTCTGCTTAATGTTATGGTTTAATTGGGATTGCAAACTGCTGCATTTTTTTTGTTTCTCAAGCAGCACTGTAGTAGGAACTTATTGTTGCTATAATTCTATGAAAGATTTGCATACATATTTTGTTAAATATTGGTTAAATTTGGTTAAATCTTTGCAAGAAAGATTATGCTCTTACCCATGGTTTCTCCTACTTGATGGTTAATTGCCTTGTGACGGGGACAATACATTAATGTTTTCGATTTCTGTTTTATTATAAATATTTTCTGTTTGTTCTAGGACATGTTTATGCTCCAAAATCATATTCTTTTTGTTTTACGGTGTTATGAGGTATTTTTTGGATGTGCATTTTTGAAAAAGTGTTCATTTGATGTTAAGTTATAATAAGATTTCTCTAGTTGTTCATGAAACATTGCTGCAAGGATGTATATACATAAATGACTAAATTGACCATTTTACATCTTTACGTTTGTGTGATCCTAGAAGAACGACTTAATTATCTGCTCTGGACTCACGATTGACGCCATTGCCAGTGACTCAGAATGAGCAGAGAAGTAATTTTCTCATCTCTTGGATAACTATTAATAAAGAAGTGACAGGAAAAGGCGTTTATTAATTAACAACCCCTGAGTTATAAAATAATCGTTTTTTAAATACTTCTTCACGCCTGCAGAAAAAATAAGAAAGATAAATATCAGAAGCTTGCAACTGACGGTTATATTTTCTTTCAGTCTCTTTTGATATTCCCCATCCTATTAAAAAGGCGAGAAGTGTTTCCAAATAAAACATCCTAAATTAGATAGAATTTTGGTAGTTATCTATCCTTATCTATGTCAAATCATAACTATATACATTGATTATTCACAAAATAAATAAAAGAACCATGGATAAAATAAGTCAGTCCAATCCGTTTTGAACCAGATACACAAATTATCCGTTTAAACTCGCACCCTTTTTTAATAGAGATTTAGCCGTACAATAGCAACGTACTTTCGATTTTGTTCCATCTTGGTACGTGAACTTTTTTTTGTTCCACTCAATGTAACGAACTTTCATGTTTTGTGTTACTTTGCACCAACTTGGATAGGCAACCGGATAAAAAGTTTTTTTTTTAGAACGGCAATTTATAAATAAAAACTAGCAAGGAGCTAGGAAATTACAAGGAAATAAGATAAGGGGTTTTATACCAGTCGTCCATCTTAATGAGATATTGTTACATCTAGACCGACCAACAAACTATATAAAGAACTTGATTACCACATCACTATCTCAAAAATGTCCGTATTAGAGGACGGGTCAACACCCAAAATAGAAGTTTGTTACGATTATAGTCCATAGATTGCCACCAGAAAACTAAAACAAATTCCATATTCGAGCGAGATTCTTAGTCTGGGGTTAGAAGCCTGATTGTTATTTTAATCCATTCTCCAATCTTCGAAGGAACTTAAGTTCCGAGTTCCCACATTCCTCCATGAGAAAATTTTCACGGAAAATTTCACTAGACACAGAACACACAAAAAGATATTGCGGTGTTGATTCAAACCGCAATTCCACACATAGACATGAGAAGTAGATGGTAATTGGCAAACCTTCTGCAGAGAAAAGCTTCCAGCGGGAGGAACGACAATCCACACGTACCTTCCAAGCGAGAACATATACTAATAGGGACCTCCTCTTATCCATCGAAGATGGAGTGAAACACAAGGAGCGGATATTCATTCCAAAGCTCTTCGAAAGGAGCAACCCGAAAAATCCCCTCTGCAATAGTGAGCAGGTCAGCGCCATCTATCATCCAATTTCCCCAATGGTTAAAACATCTTTTAAGCAACGTTTGTTGTAAGCTCAACCATTTGGATTTGCTCAACCTACTCCTCATCGGCCATCGTCTAAAAGATGTCCGAAAAGTTCTACTGGAATTAGTTTTAGAGGCCACATTTCGACATGTTTATTGGTTTCCAATATTATAAAGTCTTGAAATACTAAATTTCACGGAAATTTTCGACAATCCAGACATCATCCAAAAGAACGTGTTTTTCAATTTACAATTTTTTTTACTGCATGGGAAAACTCCTAGAGTAATACAAAGTCCTTGCATCGTTCAAGAGAAGTGCACCTCTCGAACAATATCACACCATATGGACTATGAAAACATTCGAACCAATCCCAATTGCTCCTTATCCCCATGTAAGGCCTTTATAAACCACTCGTCACACATAGATTATTCTGAGTTTTAAAATATCCACAACAATTTAATCAGGAGAGACTCTATTTATTCCCCAGCAAATAGACTAGATACACAAAGGCCGCCCTTTATGATCTTTGAAGCTAAACTTTACACATTTAACCAAATCGCTTTCACGTTTGAATTTAACTCCACCCCATTATAAAACGATCATAATGGATTCCATTACGTGGAAGAACCTTCCCCCATGGGCACATCTGCAATCATCTAGGGGAACCATATGATAAATATGATAAATAGACATAGCTCCAAGAACCGATTTGAGAAGAGTTAATCTTCCACCTATCGATAAAGTTTTCATCTTCCATTTCGAAAGACGAACAACCAACTTATCCACAATGTCGTCCCACGCATTAGCCCTTGTCATACTACCCCCCACTTTCGAGCCAAGATAAATAAACGGGGTATAAAGAATACCACAACCAATTTTATTCACAGCTTGCTGCACATACACATCATTTACCGCAATACCCATCAACTTGCTTTTACCCAAATTAATATTTAACCCAGACGCAAGATGGAAACATTTTAACACGTGAATAATGGTGTCAATATTATTCGAGTTCCACTGTCCCATAAAAACAACATCGTCCGCGAAGAACAAATGAGATAAATGGGTCGAAGGATTTAAAACAATACCTTGGAACAAGCCCGCTTCCACCACTCTATTGAAAGAGATATGAAGACTCTCCATGACCAAGATGAAAAGGAAAGGCGCAAGAGGATCTCCTTGTTTGAGCCCTTTAAAAAATTGAAATTCCTCGGTCGGACTTCCATTCACAAGAACTGAACCCCTCGAGGTTCGGAGGCACTCATAGATCCATCCACACCATCTATCTCCGAAACCGAACTTCCTTAAGACGTCATGAAGATAATCCCAACGGACGGAATCATATGCTTTCTCAAAGTCGACCTTCAAAATGAACGATTGCTTCTTTTTATCCTTGCACCACTGATAAACCTCATTAAGAATGAAGGGACCGTCCAGAATTTGTCTATCCGCCATGAAAGCCGATTGAACTTCGTTTACAAGATTACCCAACACCAACATAATACGGTTAGCCAAAATCTTTGTGATAATTTTGTAAAGACTTCCAATGAGGCTAATTGGTCTAAAATCCTTGACCAATTTCGCATCAGGAATTTTCGGGATAAGAGATATAAATGAAGAATTACATCCCTTATAAAAAGTTCCTGTTTGAAAGAAATACTTGACCGCTGCTACCACATCAGATTCAATCAAGCCCCAATACCGTTTATAAAATCCAAAAGTGAAACCATCTGGCCCAGGAGCTTTATCAGTACCACAGTCCCAAACCGCCTTTTTAATTTCTTCAATAGAAACCTCGGCCTCCAAATCCGCAACCTGGAAAGAATTTAACTGATTTGGAAATTCCATATTTATAATAGGACGCTCATGAGAAGGCTGCTCAAAACGAGCTCTAAAATGATTTACGAACTCCTTTTTAACAACATCCGGTTTCTCCTCCCACACACCATCTTTCATAACACCACGAATAGCGAGCTGATGACGCTTTTTATTAAGGATACCATGATAGAATTTGGAATTTTCATCTCCTTCAACCGCCCATTTTACCTTCGCCTTTTGGGCCACCTCCATATTATGCAATTTATCTAACTCTTGAATAGAATTACAAACCTCCATTCGATGAAGCAGGTTTTCCTCCGTGGCTTTACCGTTGTCAATAATCATATCCAGCTTACCAAGCTCCTTTTGTAATGCGCGTTTTCTATTGGTGATGCTTTGTCTCGTTCTATTCCAGGTCCGAATTTTATTCTTAGTAAACTTCAATTTTTGCATGAGATTAAACATAGCGTTACTCGAGAAAATAGGGACTTCACCCCAAGCATCATGGACAAGTTTATCAAAACCTTCCATATCGAACCAATAATGGAACAAGCGAAAAGGAATATGGCCATAATCGTGATTAGTTTCCCGTAACAGAATCGGCCGATGATCCGAAAGAAACCTATCCAACGTTATCGCAGAAATAGAAGGACTTTCTCTTAATAATCTTTCGGACATTAAGAAACGATCCAACTTGCTCATCTTCGAAGCAGACCCATGACACCACGTGTAAGAACAACCGCCAAGAGGGACTTCAACCAGATTCGAATTGGCAATAAACGAATTAAAAACTTTAGCCCCTTGCACGTTAAACACCGAACCATATCTTTCATTTTTATATCGAACCTCATTAAAATCACCCATAAGAATAACCTCCCCTTTCCAACTAATAATAATATGGTTAAGATAATCCCATAACATCTTTTTTTCTAAAGCTTCTTGCGGAGCATAAACCGAAATAATAAGAAGCAATTTACCATTAGAAATCCATTTTCCACGGACAATGATAAAGTAGTCTGACACCGTAGTAGAATATTTATTAAACACAGTAGGATTCCAAATGCAAAGAATACCTCCTGAAAAACCATTAGATTCACTGAAAACATAATCAAACACAAAATTCCCCCAACACTTCTTGATGTCGAAAAGATTTATATCCTCCATTTTAGTTTCTTGAAGAGATAGAAAATCAACCTTATGAGATACACAAAGCTCCTTTACCCAATCTTTTTTGGCCTTCGGGTTAAGGCCTTGAACATTTAAAGATAGCACATTCATTGGAACACTTCATCCACTCCTTGCCTTTCAACAATTTCTTCTACATTCTTAATACACCCTTCCATTTTGTAACCCATCGTTTGCCCCACTCTAATCAGTTCGTCCATAACGTTCAATAAAGATCCACCTGAGCGAGGTATTTCAGATTGTTGAAAATGACCAGAACCCACAGATTCTGTACCACTCAACTTTGTCTTCTTTCGCCTTACACTTGAATTAACTTCGCCATAACCATTTGTTTCAAACACACTATCATCACATTCACCTTCCTCCCTTGGTGTAAAACCTGGAGGAAATTTCAAACTCTCTTTGCAACTCGATTCATGATTATCCTTTTGTTTATTTTTCCTGAGTAACGAATAGAACCCAAACGGGTCTGTTGAATTCTTATCAACTGCTTCATTCTGCTCAATATCCTCCCCATCGTTGTCGTTCACCTTATCAGCCATAGAATCCGGAACCACACTAACATCATCTTCGCCTTGTTTATCCTCTTCATCCCCTATAACGCCTTCTTGAAGACCATCATCAGATTGGGACTCATCCGACTCACTACCATCTTCATCAGTTAGTTCAAAATCAGGGATCCAACCCGAGACCTCTTTAGCGCGGACCCAATATACCTTTCCTTTATAAACGATCTTAAAAGATTCGAACACATTAGTTATCCCCTTAGTGTGAATACACAATCTTTTGCTATGATAATTTCCGTCTTCCTTATTTTCCACATCGAGTAATGTCCCCCACTTCGCACCAATCTTTTTGAAGGTGTTAAAAGACCACATTTTAAGTGGTACACCTTCAACGTCAACCCACATGATTCTTCCATCCACAACGAAGTCATTAAAGGATTGGACAAGATGTGAAAACCAAGAATTAATCGCCACGCTTGCTAAAAATTTCTCTTTAACCTCCAACGATTTAAATACAAACATCACCCACATCCCACCCAAATATCTGATGTCAACATCACTGAAACCTTCATTGCACAATACCATCTTCAAATTATCAAGTGAACCAAATTCTTTAACCTTCCCATTTAGACAAAGAGAATAATCCTTTTCATTGACACATGATTCGTCTAGAACCAATGTAGATTGACTGATTGCCTCCGCAATCGGTTGTGCTTGTCCTTTCAGTGCAGAGGCATAAGAATTAGAATCATTCCTCATAGAATTAGGCCATCCAGAACTAACCTTGTCAGAATGTCCACGCACCACCCCTGCCTTGGTCTGTTTGGCCTTAGTGAAATCCACCGCAGGCCTATTGAAACGAGCAACATTAGCGTGCAAATGATGACTACCAATCCACACCGTACACAAGTTTCCCACCAATCTATCAATATCAAAAACGTTTATAAACCGAACAAAACCGAATCGTTTGCCAACCTTGGATCTTCGAACAGGGATGAAGGAATCAACCACGTGCCCATATTGCTTGCAAACATGCCATAACTCTTTAGCACTCACATGGTCGGGGAAATTAGTAACAAACACAGATTTAGAGATCTTGGTAACATCGTCATCTTTTGACCGCCAGTGTTTCTTATTCGAAACTTCTTGCCAATTTTCATCCATGACAAAAAAAAACCGTAGTTTGGATTGAAGGGAGGTCACAGAACAAAAGAGAAAGGGGGCGAGAAAGAAAAAAACGACAATTAGAATTGACGATCTTGATAGACCACCAAGGATCGGTAATTAAAAAACCTTAGAAAATCAGATCTAATAACCTAGAAATCAAGGATAAGAAAATCGCCTAACACGCTCGATATGAGATTAATCAAAGATGATAGATCTCAAATTCAGGGGTTATAACGAATTCAAACACCAAGATCGAAAGGAATTAAAGAGACCACGCAAGATTAATCAAAGATGATAGACCACCAAGGTCGGGGTTATATTGTTTGAAATTGCCCGTTTGATAATTGAGTTTAAAATTGAGTTTATTGCATTATCGTTTGTAGTGGATCACATAATTGTTTTTTTGGTTTTGAAACATTTATGATTAATGCTTTTGCAAACTAGGTATCTAACATATTAAAAAGTTTGGCATATGTATTTACTAAACTTTTTATTATCATCTTTTATACTTGTGATTTCGCATAAAGGGTTATTTATCATGTACATCGACTATGTGCTTTTTGTTAATACATATTTGTAATTAGATTTTCTTGTTCTTTATACATTTTGTCCAACTTTTATGTTCTTTAAAATATAGTCGTTACAAAAGTAATTTCTTTCATGCTATTATAATCCCTTTTGTAACATCTCCTTATTATCAAGTAACCTCAAAACTTGTAACGGTTATTCTTAACAACTTTATGATGTATGAGTTAATTGCATAAATCGTCCCTATGGTTTGTCGGGTTCAACGAAAATCGTCCCTGACAAACTATTTTAACGGATCCTTTCCCTATGGTTCGAACCCATCGGGTTTGGATCCTTAACTCCATTTTTTCTGTTTTGTTTGACTGTTTGAAAAGATGAAATGACCTAAACTGAAATAACCCTCGTACTTTATTATTTTATTATTGTTCTTATATACATTTTGTCCAACTTTGATAAAAAAACATAATCATCGGCAACTTGCAATTACTATATTTAGTTTTATATTTTATATTGGAATGCAAAAAGTATTTTAGATGAAAATCATTGTTAACGTAAATATATATATTCAAGAGTATAATTATAACACCTTAAGTGTTCATAATCTATATATACCTTAAGTGTTCATAATCAATATCTATATCTATACTATATAATAAAATAAGATTTTGTACAACCTTTTTAAGCTTGCAGCATTAAAATCGTAATTAATATGATACCTTAATTAGCTAACTGTACAATTGTTTTATGCATCAAAGTTGGGACACATATACTTTTGTACAACCTTTCAAAGCTTTTTGCATTAAAATCGTAATTAATAAAAAACCTTAATTAGCTTGCATGTACAATGATCCAATGCAGTAATTTGATGAAACTTATACAGCTAATGTTTTAAACGTCATAAAGACATTCCAAAAATACATGTTTCAACTAAGAGCATCTCCAATGCAAAGTTTTTAAAAGACTTTTCACTATTCAAATAAGTCATTTGAATGACTTGATTCATTGTAACAAAAGCTTTACAAAAGACTTTTAAAAGAATGACTTGGTAAACACCAAGTCATTCTCATTAAATGATACAAGTCATTCTTATTAAATGAAGGCTTGTTGAGGAGAGTTGCAAAGCTTTTAAAAAGCTTTATGCATTGGAGAAGCATTGAAAAGATGACTTGTTAAAAGATACATTCATTGAAAAATTAAATGTCATCAATGCATCAAGTCTTTAAAGACTTGATGCATTGTGATGCTCTATGACTTCTTCTATAAGCTCCATGCGTATTCTCTAACCGTTTCAATTCAATATTTTCTCCATTAAATGAAGATTATTCTATACGATTCTTCTGTGCATTCTTATTTGGCATGCTCATTCCTAAATCAGTTACGATTCATCCATTAATGTGAGTCTTAAAAAAAAACCCAAGACCTAAACTTTTGATATTTATATTTTTGATTCAACGAGATTCATCAACCACTCGAATCAGTCAATCTATGCCATATGTCGATCTAAGTGACTATTTTTATGTGTTGTTTTTATGGTATGTTGTTTTTTTAATCATCAATATAATTGTGTTTTGATTAAATTTGTAAAGAAAATTCTGTTACTTAATTTATATTTATATTGATTTGGGTGTTTAAATTTGTGTTTTCTTTCCAGGTTATTGCGATTGGTACCCAAATAGATGGCTATTTTGGCAGTTTCTACGCAACAGGTAACTTTTTGTACAACCTCTTCTAAAATGGCACGCTAATAAATTGAAGCACAATAACATTGTTGATATAATTTCGTTTACGTATCGCGCTAAAAAGTGATTACTTTCGTTTAATTTGGTGTTTTTTGTTTGTAATACTCATTTTTGCAAGGCAATATGATTAGAATGATTAGTTTATAATGTTGTT